>PVJC01026913.1:0-23646 GCA_004026665.1 Murina feae | reverse complement strand
CTGAGCTGAGGGGCGCAGCTTCACTTTCCCTCCTGCCGCAATGGAAAGGGCTGTTTACTCAGGTCCGTGAGTGGCGGCCGCCATGTTGGCTGGGCTAATTTGCATACAGCCGCTCTGATTGGCTGGTGGGCGTGGCTTACCCTGTCTCGGAGAAACGGTTAATTTTAATATTTCGCTTTTATTAGTTTAGATTTTTTTTTTTTTTTTTAAAGAATATGAATTGGGGAATCACATGGTTGGTAGTGTATCTGTTTCTCCTTCACATGACCTTTCCATAGAGCTTAGGATTTTCACAACCTGGTGGTTGAATTCCAAAAGGAGGAGCCCCAAGAATCAGTGTTCAAAGAAGTGGAATTTGTTAACCTATTAAGGCCTGGGTTCAGATGTCTCGGTGTTATTTCTCTGTATTCTATCGGTCAAAACAAAAAAGGCCAGACTAGTTTCCATGGGAGGGAACAAAGAAGTGCATTTCTCAGTGGGGCATTAGTAGCACATGCATATAGGGAGGGAAAGGATTGATGACATTCATTTCTGGCAGCCAGGGAGCTGTAGTGAGGCAGGAGATATCTGGGATTTATTTAACTTCTATAATTGAAACTTTGTTGCCTTGGTTCTGCTCAAAGCTGAGGGCTAGAAGCAGGTATCTTAGGTTTATTTATCTTCTGTAAATGAAACTTTGTTGCCTTGAGCGGAGTTCAGGGCCCACAGGGCAGGTAGGAATCTTGGCTTCCTCCATCACCAGGGCAATGCAAGCCTCCTGCCTCGCTACAGCTCCATGGCTGCCACCATCTTTGTGAGGAGAGAGGGTTAATTTGCATATTACTATTATGCTTGGGTAGAAGATTCCCCAAGCTCCTCCAATTGATCACTGGCTCTGATCCTGCCCCCTGCCATTGCTGGCTCTGCCCTTGCCCCACTACAGCCTTTGGCCAAGGC
This sequence comes from Murina feae, assembly GCA_004026665.1. Classification (NCBI taxonomy): domain Eukaryota; kingdom Metazoa; phylum Chordata; class Mammalia; order Chiroptera; family Vespertilionidae; genus Murina; species Murina feae. Next base: position 22,710 of record PVJC01026913.1, on the reverse strand, counting down.
TTCAGCCTGGGCAGGGGACCCCACACCCCTGCTTTGCTGGCTCCACCGGTGCCCAGACCCCTGCGATTGCAGGCTCCGCCCATGCCCCCTCTGATCACTGGCTCCTCCCTTGCCCATACCTGAGGCCTCTGGTGAAGGCCTCTGGCCTAGGCAGGGAACCCCCAGCCCGCTCTGATTGCCTTTTCTGCTCCTTGGGCCCCCCGCCTCCTCTGCCACCTGCCTGGGTAACAGGCCTAACCACTTCAGTGGTGGGGCTGAGCCAGACTGGGTGCCGCCATCTTGTGGCTATGGGGGCAGCTATCTTGTGGCTATGGGGGTGGCCATCTTTGTGATGGAGTGATGCTTTACAACTTATGAAGTATTTTTATTTTTATCATACCCTTTTAATACATAACTGAGGTTCAGGAAAGTGACTTGCTAAACCTAGTAGCCAGTGGGACATATACACACAAGGATGTAATGAAAAGGAGTGATAATTGGATATGTAGAGCAAGAGGAATGACTGTATAAAAAGTAAAAAAATACAACAAACCCTTGAGTATAATATTGCTGAGAAAGTCAGAGGGGATGGTTTCTAAAGCGTTGGCAGCTACGGGCTATGGGAGAAGGAGCATCTAATATAAAGCTTAAAGAGAGGAGAAAATTGGTGCAGGTGTATATGGGCTTGTAGGTTTGATAGTGGAAAGCTGAAGATGATTTCATCTGATGCCTTCAGATTTCTATGAGGTCAGCAAGGTCATCTCTGATAGTGAAGAAAGAGGAGAATAAAGATTTCAAATAATTGTTGCAAAGAATGGGAGATCAAGTTGACAAAAAAAAACACACACACACAGTGGTATTGCCAGACAGTGTGGCAAAGTCCCATTTGAGGTTAGTAATAAAAATAAATGAAATTGTGTGATTTCTCCCACCCTAGTAGTCTTTGTCTTCTCAGATTTAAGAATAGAAAAATTGAATAGCAGTATTTGGAAGTGTTGTCTAACAAGTTGAAAGCAAAGAAGGGCTAGGAAATTTATGATATTGGCAAAAATATTGTTTAAAGAATATTTAAATGAACTATGAAATCTAAGCTAAATAAAAAATGAAGGAGTAGGGAAAAGAGAGGGAGAGGGAAACACACACAGGGAGAGAATGAGAGAATGATTTGATGAATTGTAAATGCTATGTAAAGGCATCAATGCAGTGAAAATCTAGAAGAAATCAAGGACCCCAAATTGTGATAATAGTCAGCCAATAAGGAGACATGATCATGATTGAAAGTAAGGATGCTTGCCCTGACCTGTTTGGCTCAGTGGATAGAGCGTCAGCCTGCAGACTGAAGGGTCCCAGGTTCGATTCCGGTCAAGGGCATGTACCTTGGTTGCCGGCACATCCCCAGTGGGGGGTGTGCAGGAGGCAGCTGATAGATGTTTCTCTCTCATCGATGTTTCTGACTCTCTATCCTTCTCCCTTCCTCTCTGTAAAAAAAATCAATAAAATCTATTTAAAAAAAAGAAAGTAAGGATCCTTGGAATAATTATTTAGGAAAAAAGAATGCAGATGATAGCAAATGAAATGAGTAGCAGAGGTGATGTAAGTTACTGGAGGTCAAGGAACAGAGAGTCCAGATTATGGATGGGTGATATGCTAGAATAACATGATAGAACTTGAAAGAAAAGAAGATTGTGTGAGTTAAGTATCTCATTTTTGAAAAGTGAGGGAGAGCAGCTAGGTCAGTAGCTGACAGTTACAAGGGTGGAAGAAAAGACAAATACCCTCAGTATTCTCACATAGGCAAGTGAGAATAATGATCTGGAGTGAAAAAGACTGTCAAGACTGATGTTTGGATTTTGAAAGAATAAGCAGTCACCACCTGAAAATAAGAAAGGGAAAGTGAATCTTCTTTGAAGAATCAGGTTTCAGTTATGGCAAAGATGTAGAAGAAATGCTTGGAGAAAAGATTGAAAATGGAAGTGTGCATCTTAGTAGAATATTATGGCAAATAGCAAGTTGGGAGTGGGCAAGTAGTAGTCAGTGGGAAGAGGTGCTGGAGCTTTCACTTTATTTTATGTTTTTTTGAATATTTTTATTGATTTCAGAAGGGAAGGGAGAGGGAGAGATGGAAAGATCCATGATGAGAGTCTTTGATTGGCTGCCTCCTGCATGCCCCACACTGGGGATCAAACCCATCACCTGAGCTTGTGCTCTGCCTGGGATTGGAACCACGACCTCCTGGTTCACAAGTCAATGCTCAACCACTGAGCCACACCAGCCAGGCTAGAACTTTCACATGAGATGTTGACTGGATGAAGAATCGTGGCAGATTTAATCTCAGTGTTTTTGAGGAGCTTGGATTCTGGATCCAGCCATCAGAGGACTTGGCTCACTCAACTTGAGTTAGTAATTATTGCAGTTGAAATAAGTTTTTGTAGCTACACCTATATTGATTGGAGGTGGGAAGGGTCTTGGGTAGTGATGCCAGCAACTAAAACATCAAGCTAGGGTAGGTGCATAATCTGAAGTTATGAACTTGATATAGTCAGCCTTACCTTCCAGGCTGAAATCTAACTTGGCCATGTTTTATCTTTCTCATACACTGTTGAACTGTATTTTCTTATATTTTATTTAGAATTTTTACAGCTATATGAATAAGTGACATTAGCCTATAATTTTCCTTTCTTGTCCAGTTTTGATATCAAGATTATACTAGTAATAATTTAATCAATGAGCTGGTGATTATTCTCTCTGTTTCTGTCCTCTGGAAATGCCTATATAAAATGATCTGTTTCTTGTGTGTTTGATAGAATTACATGTAAATACAGCTGGACTTTGTGTTTTTGGGGAGTAACATTTGTAAATACTTTGCTAGTTTATTTGCTTAAAGGATTACTCAGACTTTCTGTTTTTAAATCAATTTTGGTAAGCTATACATGTTTATAAATGTTTCCATTTTACCTGATTTTCAAATTTGTTGGCATTAAGTTGTTCATAATGTTTCAAATTTTTTAAATCTCAGGTATATGTATATATATTTTAAAATAATTACTAGTGTTATTTATGCTCCCCGTTCTTGCATCAATCTGGTATATATTCCTCTGTTCTCTTAATTTTTTAAAAAAGAACTAACTTTTGGCTTTTTGGATTCTATCTATAGATATAACTTATGTTTATTCATTTCTGCTCATATTTACTCATTTTTCTACTTTGTTGGTTTGCCTCATTTTTTTTAACTAGACACTAATTTTTTAAGTTAGACACTGAGGTCATTTATTTTTTTCTTTATTTTTTTTTGTAATTTATGTTTTTAAGAATAAAAATTTCCCTGATTCAACCTTTTTGCTCTATTCCAGAAGTTTTGATGTAAAGAATTTCTATTATTTTTCAGTTTCAGTTATTTGAAACTTCCAGTATAATTTTATTCCTTGACACAGGAGTGATTTAGTAGTATGTGTATATCATTAGTAACAAATTTATATTGATTACTAATTTCCACTTAATTGCATTGTGGCCCTAAAATGTAATGTTTTATAGTGTCCTGGTTGTTAACTTTAAAAAATCTTCTTTTTGTGCAGAAGGAGGAAATGATTAGTTCACTAATTATTGGTTGCAGTGTTTTATATGTCCCTGAGATCAAGCTGTTAATTATGTGGCTAGTATCTACACTGATGCTACTTTTTTGTTACTTGATCTATTACAGATCAAAAGAACTGATTGAAATCTCTGACAATAGAACATTCACTTTCCCTCTGTATTCTACCAGTTTGTAATGTGTATAGTAAGTGACATTTTATTAGGTATATGTAAGTTTAAAACTGATAGATCTTGCTGCTGAAATTTTATTATTATGTAACAACCATTTCTGTATTTACTAGTAATAATGCTTTTTCTCTTTAAGCTGTTTGTCTGCTATTAATTTAGTGATAATTGCTTTTAAAAATGTTTAGCTTGTTATAGCATTTTCATCATTTTACTTCCAGCTTTTATGTATCCTGATGCTTTAAATGTATCTCATAAACAGCAACTAACTGGATTTTTTAAGTCTAATTTCACAATATGTGCCTTTTAATAATGCATTTATTTCATTTAGGTTTCTTATTATAGTTATGTTTGGAACAATTTCTATTTTAATTTTCACTGTAAAACTGAGAAGAGTAGTACAATCACCAGTTTCAACTGTATAGCAATTCACTGCTGCTCAAACTCAGAAAAAGTCAAATTGAGGTTTAAAAGTTTTCGTTCACTCACTAAAACAAAAGCAAAAACTAAATAAAATTAAACATCCTATTTATCCTTAAATGCTCCAGGTAGAAAAAATGATGGGCAAAAATGGCATCTGGCCCTAGCCGATTTGGCTCAGTGGATAGAGCGTCAGCCTGTGGACCGAAGGGTCCCCGGTTCAATTCCGGTCAAGGGCATGTACCTTGGTTGCGGGCACATCTCCAGTAGGAGGTGTGTGGGAGGCAGCTGATAGATGTTTCTCTCTCATCGATGTTTCTAACTCTCTATCCCTCTCCCTTCCTGTCTGTAAAAAATGTCAATAAAATATATTTTAAAAAATGGCTTCTGAATTGCTTTTCAATAAAACATAAATGTAATGTACAGTTGTAGTCTTATGCTTCTAAACTTCTATAGAACTTACACAATTTATTGTGTGGATCTCTGTAATTCAAGAAACCTGGCAAGTTCAATTTTATGTGATTAGTAAAGACTGTTGAAAGAGCATTAATTTGTTAGAACAAGAACCATGTATGGGAGATAATTATGTGTTGTCAGTGATGAATAAATGTCAACTTTTAAAAATGAATTATTGTTTTTGAGATAAGATGAATAAATCAAGCTAGTATGCGTTCAAGGATTGGGAATTGGGAGTGGACACTCTGAGAAATAAAATTGCCTAGGGTGAAACACCTGGTTTTATGAAAACTAATTTTTAAGAGCATTGTCTTGTGTACTATGGCAAAAAACACACACCAAAAAACCTGAAGGAGAAAAAGACTTTAGTACTTGTTACAGCTACCAGCCTCAAGTAAAGATAAAATTTAATGTTTTCCTTAAATGTTCTTGCCTAAATAAGGAAATTCCATAATTGAAAACTGAGATTACTGTATACTTAGACTTGTTCTCTCTGCCAGGGTCATGGTAATTACATTAGTTGTTGGAGTTATGAGACCTCCTAGAAGCTTTATCTAGTAACTTTGTGTGTTTTTTTCCTAAAGAATTTACATACAGCCTTGAAATATATTAAGAAAGATCTTCTAATCTTAGGAAAATCCTAAATTTGGTTATTAATGTATTTTTTGTGTAAAGAGTATGATATAATGTAAAGAGCGTAGGCACTAGGATTGGCAGACCCACAATTAAGCTCAAACTCTATACTTACTAGCTGTATAAGCCTGGACAAGACAACTAATCATGAACACTTCAGTTACTTCATCCTCTGTGTTACTTAGCTCAACCGGGAAGGGGGTGGAATCCTTTCACAATGTATGTGTATATCAAATCATTATGTTATACACTTTAGATGTCTTGCAGTTTTGTCAATTATACCTCAATAAAACTAGAAAAAATGTCTTCATTCTAATTAAAGCCATTGCTCTTAACTCACAGAGCAATTGAGAGAATAAAATGAGATGATATATGTGAAGTTGTTATCCTATATAATAAAAGGCTAATATGCAAATTGACTGAATGGCAGAACTACTGGTCACTATGACACGCACTGACCACCAGGGGCGAGACGCTCAACACAGGAGCTGCCCCCTGGTGGTCAGTGGGCTCCCACAAGGGGGGGTGTCGCTCAGCCAGAAGCCGGGCTCATGGCTAGTGAGCACAGCGGGGTGGTGGGAGCCTCTCTCTCCTCTAAGACAGCACTAAGGATGTCTGACTGAGTGGTCCTAAGCTGTCAGTTGCACATCCCCCGAGGGCTCCTGCGAGAGGGCACTGGGCCCCTAGTAATACTATAAAAATGTTAGCTATGTTGTTTGGAGTCTCCAAAGTCACTGTTTCACAGCACAGATGGCCTTGCCTTCATGTGAATTCTTTAGTAATCATGACTTACATAGTATTTTGACTTCATCCATGTTTTAGGAATTTAATATTTTTCTTTGTGAAGTGTTTTAGTTTCATAACAGGATATACAAACATCTGCCCATAGCACATGTATTTGTTCTTAAATAACTTTTCACAATTTTCTTATTAAAAGCACTGAGGTTATTAAATCTAACTGCCATAAAAATAATAACCTTTGTCGTAAAAACTACTTATGTTCATCTAAATTTATGTCAGTGCCCTAGTAGTCTTTATGATCTTTTCAGGTTTCAAACTTGCAATTAGAGATCAAACTCTTGAAAATTGACTAGACAAAGGTTGCTGTTAAATTTATGTTTTTTTGAAAGAATATATTTTTTTAGTAATAGGAGGTACAATATTTCTGTACACAGCCACTGTACTCCCACAAGTCATGGCTCATCAAAAAGTGTCTATATCTGCAAATGTTTCAGAGTATATGTCTAGAATATTTACAGGTCTTGTATTTGTTTCACAGATATTCAAAGATACCTGAAAGCTTTGGGATTTTCTTACCCACCCACTACCTTTTATGAAACATATAAGAAGATCTATCTTTTATAGGTAAAGGTAAGTAGTTATTGAGTAGGGGGGGTGATTTTGACTTCCAGAGGACATTCAGCAGTGTTTGGAGAAAGTTTTATTTGTCGCAACTGGAATAGGGGTGATACTGGCATCTAGAGGGTAGAGACCAGGGATATTGCAAAATACCTACAATACACTGGACAACCTCCACAATGACTAATTATATGGCCCAAAATATCAATAGTGGCAAGTTTCAGAAGCTTTGTGTAGGTGGTACCTGAAGCCATCAGGGTGGATAACAGAATACAAAGGGCCCGGGAAACTAATCCTACAAAACGTCAGTATGCCAAGGAAGAAAAACCCAAAAGACAAAACTGAAAAAGAATGATTTCAGAAGCATAGGAGAATCTGGATTGTAGTATCATGAAAACCAAGAGAAGAAAAGATTTCAATTTGAAAATGTTCATCAGCCAAAAATCAAGTAAGATGTGGACTGCAAAGTCTAGTGGGTTTAATGATAAGGTAGCTGTGTTGAATATCCTCCATTTGCCTTTTAAGATCCACTGTCTCTCCTACTTTGTGCCCAAGAAACTTGATTTAATATATTATCAGCAACATTTTCTTGCCCTCTGTTGTCCAGTTGGTTTTGGGCAATGGGAGACAGTGAAGACAGTTGAGAACAGGAGGAGAGAGAGCTCATTATTTCTGATCTCTCTCCCCATTGGGCAACAGATTGGCAAGGTCAGTGTTCTCTCCAAAAAGGCAAAGCTCCTATTGGTCAGCTCTTTTCCAGTAGTTATAAGTCTCACTGGTTTTCCAGTAGTTAGAAGTCTCAAAGCCTGAGGGGTAGTAGTCATTTTTACCTATTGCTAGCCCTGTTGTGTTCATCTCTTGTTAGTTTCCCCCCTACACCCTTGTAAACAGCCTCTTTATTAAACTCCTTCAATCATTCCTTTTTTGTTTGCGTTCCATTTCTTGTCAGGAACCTCCCTAACAGGGAGGCCATTGTTGGTTTTTATCAGAATCACTTTCAGTGGAGTGGTTGAGGAAGATGGGTGAAGTAAATGGAAAGAAAGGAAGTAAATATTAAGGACCTGGATTTTTCAAAAATAGAATGTCAGTGAAGGAAAGGGAAATGCTAGACAGCATTATAGCTAGTAAGATTGTGAAGAACCAGAGACTTGTTTTTTGGTTGTGAATAAGAAGCTGATGTAAAACAAGAGAGTAAATTATGTAACACTAGAGGCCCGGTGCATGAATTCTTGCATCAGTGGGGTCCCTCAACCTGACCTGCGGGATCAGGCCAAAACCGGCTCTCTGACATCCCCTAAAGGATTCTGAACAAGCCGAGGGACCCCACCAGTGCACAATCAGGGCCAGGAAAAGACTCGGAGGTTGGCCAGTCAGGGAGGGACCGAGGGAGGACTCCAGGGCATGTCTGGCCCATATTGCTCAGTCCTAATTGGCTGGACCCCGGCAGCAAGCTAACCTACCAGTTGGAGCATCTGCCCCCTGGTGGTCAGTGCACAACATAGTGAGCAGTTAAGTGGCCTTAGCATATCATTAGCATATTATGCTTCGATTGGTTGAATAGACAAACACTTAGCATATTAGGCTTTTATTATATAGGATAAGCAAAAAACTTGTGAAATTGAGTGTGATATATCTGATTAAAGTACAGATGCCTGTCCTAGCTGGTTTGGCTCAGTGGATAGAGTGTCAGCCTATGGACTGAAGGGTCCTGGGTTTGATTCTAGTCAAGGGCCTGAGTTGTGAGCTCTATACCCAGTTGAGGGTGTGCACGAGGCAGCCAATGAATGGTTCTCTCTCATCATTGATGTTTTTATCTCTCTCTCCCCTTCTCCCTTCATCTCTGAAATCAATAAAAATATATTTAAAAGATAATAAAGTACAGATGCCAAACTTTATAGGTGTGGCTCAGTGGTTAAGAATGACCTATGAACCAGGAGGTCAGGGTTCAATTCCTGGTCAGGGCACATATCTGGGTTGCCAGCTCAATTCTTAGTGAGAGGTATGCAGGAGGCAGCCAATCAATGATTCTTTCTCATCATTGATGTTACTATCTCTCCCTCTCCTCTCCTCTCTAAAATAAATAAAAAATATATATATATTTAAAAAGTATGGATGCCATAATTAGCTTTGTATAAAGAGACATTTTTGAAAACAATGAAATAGAGAATTGATGGGTTAGTACAAGTGGAGTAAATGGAGAATGTCATGTTGTGTGGGCTCATCTTTTCCTGTGATATTGAAGCCAAAGCCGTTTGTTTAGAGGCGGGAGGATTTGGAAGAGGAAGACTGAGGGTAATAAGTACTGGCTATGGGAATGGAAGAGTGAATTGTTTGCTGAACAAGTTATAGACTCTAGTGGAGATGTTCAGATAGTTGGAAATTTCAAAGAGAAGTGTTTTGGAATAGTGAGGTGACAAAAGTATGGAATATGCTAGTGGGAAGGTGATCGATGTCATCCACCCATTGTCTAGATTGCATAGGAAGGATGGAAACCATGAAAATGGAGAACTTATTCAGAGGGGAAGGCTGAGAAATTGGAGGTCTTAATATGTGTATTGAGAGTAAAGGACTGAGAGCAGAAGGGTAGATGACTATCAGGAGAATGAATGGTACATTGAAATTGAAGATTTCAAAAAGGGATTTGGTAGTGAATGTAAGAAGAACTGAATGGATTATGACAGAATATGTTTACTAATCAGAGGGGCATGAGGGGATGATAGTTTCTTCCCTGAAATCCATTATCAATTGGGTTACAGAATGTAAGCCCTTAAACAGTAATAAATGAACAAAAACAAGTCCCCAACTCTTTTAATTTCAGGAATTTGTGTGTTCCCTTCCTAGACTGTAAATGCCTTAGAAGAAGAGATGACTATTTCTTACCCATTTTTTTCGCTCCTCCTCTATTATTGGACATAATTCCTTGTATATATTAGATACTCAAACTTTATAGAATATTTGAAAAAGAGAACAAAGAAATATAAATCCATGAGTTAACTTTCACCATGAGATAACAGTGTACTAGATCTATTTGAACAGGCAATTATATAATCAGAATTTTATTCTGCAATAAATTCAGTATAAATTCCTTAAAATTTTATGCATTTCTTATTTGTTTTAATGTTTATTTTACACTTCTAGTTTTTAGAACTAATTTAATTTATACTTATTGTGGTATGTACAGTTAATTTTATTTTAAAAAATATTCTTATTGATTTCAGAGAGGGAGAGGGAGCGATAGAGACATCAATGATGAGAACCATTGATTGGCTACCTCCTGAACACCCACAACCTGGTCACGTGGCTTAACTGGGAATCGAATTGTGACCTCCTCCTGGTTCAAAGGTTGACACTCAACCACTGAGCCCTGCTGGCAGGGCATCTACAGTCAATATTAAATGGCAGTTTTTTTGGAATCACTTTCTTACAATTCAAATATATAGAATTTTTAATAAGGTCCTATTTGGAGGAATGTGAATGTTTGTGTTTAGCATAGATGAGTTGCATCCCAACTTCTTAAATTACCTTTATTGATGTATATTTAAGATCTTACATCTATATAAGCTATGCACCATTTTGCTTCATATATATCTATTAGTAATAATAATCATAACTAACATTTGAGTAAGATATTATGTGACAGGAACTATTATAAGTAGTTTACACAATTTACTTATTTTTTTTCTTCATAACAATCCAATGAGGCTGAGCCTATTATTATTTTATAGATGAGGAAACAGGTACAGAGAGGTTAATGAATGTGCTCAAGGTCACAAAAGTAGTGAGTGCATTCAAACAAATGTAGATGTGCCCTCACCGGTTTGTCTCAGTGGATGGAGCGTCAGCCTGTGGACTGAAGGGTCCCAGGTTCGATTCCGGTCAAGGGCATATACCTTGGTTGTGGGCACATCCCCAGGAGAGGGTGTGCAAGAGGCAGCTGATCGATGTTTCTCTCTCATTAATGTTTTAAACTCTCTATCCTTTTCCTTTCCTCTCTGTAAAAAAAAAAATCAATAAGATATATATTAAAAAACAAACAAATGTAGATGCACTTATCATCTATTGCTTATGTGCCTGTTTCCTTTACCTCAAGCTCCCCAAGGTCAAGGACACTGCAACTTGTCAGTAAATGTTTTGTGAACAAATGAAGGACCGATAATTGTGCTATTCCCTACAGGTTTTTTATTGTTTTCATATTATTTTACAAGTAACACTTTTGGCTGTTATTTCAAATCTATGCCAGTATTATTTGGGTGGTTTGTTATGACATGTTATGACACTTTAAACCTTTATATTTAAGACGTCACTGTGTTGCTGAGACAAAAATGAGCTCTTCCTCTCCTCTTGCCTAAAATAATAGCAGATTAAGTGTTTACAGGAGGCGAGTGTGTAACCCAGGATTTCTGCAGCAGCGGGTTTCAAATATTCTAGTCAAATCCTGCCTTTTGTCCGATTCTTGCTGACGAGTGTTACCATCAAGCTTTACTCTGGTATCCATTAGTCACCAAGTACTTATTTTGAGAATGGTTGCTATCATCACTTATTCCCTACAAAGGTGCCACCTAGTTACTTTTGTTTTGGCAATTATGGGTTAAATACATTCCTGGGGTTAGTCCTGCTGAAGTTTGCATTAATTTCAAATTAATGTATGGTAGGTTATTTCTCATAAGAGTAAAGCTTTCATTGAACAAGAATCTTTCAAGGCTCTTGTTTATACTTTTCCATCGATGAGAGCCTTCTTTCGCTGTTTAGCTATGCTTCTCTACCCCTGCCCTACAAAGTTGTATTATATTGTGGTTAATAATGACTAGTGATTGAAAAGAACTTACGTTTTCTTTTTAAAATATTGTTCTCTTTTGAGATACCCACTTGACTGTTCTTCTTCACTGCTTTGCTATCATATTTTAAGTACTTGCTACCAGTCCATGGAATTAATGTCAATCTAAACAATTGTTCTAATAAAGAGTTTTAAAATTATAAATGCTCCTGATTTTTTTTGGTTTTGTTTTGTTTTGTTGTTGTTGTTGATTTTGGTTTTTGGTTTTTTGTTTGCTATGGTTTCTTTAAATTCCTGTAATTCTCGAACAGAGGACTGTGTAAGGGATTAATAAATTTTATAGCAATTAGTTGATAGGAGAAAACATGTTTTTTAAGCTCCTTATTTTATATATCTGTATTATCTTGCATGTCTCCATTTTAGAACGTTCCCACTTTGTATCTAGTATTCTTCAATCATCAGGTATTTAAATTGTCTTTATCTATTAATAAAGAGGAATATCATGAGCAAAAACAATATCTATTTTAGCAACTGTATGTCAGGGACTTGTCAATAATAAGGCCTGATTGAAATGGATGGGAAATGAGGAATAAAGATAGTGACTTGGAATACTTCTTTAAAGAGTCATAATCATAAAGAAAAAGCAGAGAAATGAGTGATGACTAGAAACTTTAAATTATCGATGGGCATATTTTTTAAAAATATTTTTTTATTGATATCAGAGAGGAAGGGAGAGGGAGAGAGATAGAAATATCAATGATGAGAGAGAATCATTGATTGGCCAGACTACCTGTGAACATTTTAGATTGGTGATGAAGAGACGAGGTAGGACTCATCTGATAACTTCTGTCTTCTCAATGAGGTATGAGCAAAGTGAAGTTTGATTGGAGAGAAATGTATTAAAGGTTTACGGAAAGAAGAGAAGCTATAAAATAGTAATTTAGGAGGGTGGAGACTAGAATTTGTGAGAAATACCCGTTTTCCACATTGGTTCACTAGGAGAACATGTAGAAACCTGAACTTCTACTTCACTTCAGTTTCATTATTTATAAAGTGAGAAGAATATTATCTACTTGCAGGATTATAGCTAAGAAATAGAGATGATATGTATAAATTGCTAGCCCATAATTGGTGATTCTTACTAATACTAAATGTTATTCTTTTGTCCCAAGAATAAAAAAGCATTGCTTCTACACTATCTTTTTAATAGATAACTTCTGAAATTTTATGTCTAACAAATACTTACTTTTTTCTTTCTTACAACTTTAATGCTCTACAAAGTTTCTAAGTTTCTTATGCATTAATTACTTTGGTTGGAACATATCTTTCTGAATGATATTTCTAAAATTTTAGGTTATATAATGTTTTTAGGACCTTGATGTTGTAATCCGTGAGAAAAAATAGACTTCAAATAGAATATTTATTTCCTCATGAGACTTTATTCTTATTACACAGACAAAATGATAATTAATGATATATTTTTTATTTTTTATTTTTTTTTACATGTCTTTACTGATTTCAGAGAGGAAGGGAGAGGATGAGAGAGGATCATTGATCGGCTGCTTTCTGCATGCCCCACACTGGGTATCGAGCCCACAACCCAGGCATGTGCCCTTGACCAGAATCAAACCCGGGACCCTTTAGTATGAGGGCGATGCTTTATCCACTTGAGCCAAACTGGCTAGGGCTTAATGATATATTTTTTAAAGTCCAAATAATAACCTTGCAGAAAAAACAAGGAGTAAAAAAAGTTAATACATAACTTGAAAGGGATTTTTGAAAACAATATTATCCATTTTCTCTTTGTCTACTAACATGTTTCTGAAAACTAAAATATTTTATAATAAAGCATTATATCAATTTTAATAACTAATACTAATATTAATTTTAGTAACTAAGACTAAGACATGCTATTCATACAACCTTAGTGTCAACCTGATTTTATTTCTACATTAGACTAGCCATGTTCATACTTGGTATTCTCTAAAAGAATATGGAAACTACCAAATCAATGTTCAGTATGTAAGATAAATATGAAATATTGACATAGGGAATCTTATTCAATATCTTCTTCCATGTTTGTCTGCTCTAGGGCATGTATCTCTCTTTCAGGTAGTAACCCATATTCATTTAGGAAAGACTCAACATCCCCAGCAAAAAATTCTTCAGCAAACTGTTCAGCAACACTAATAAAATTGCTTATGAGTTCCCCACCCTTGTAGACGAGCAGTGTGGGGAGCACACCAGAGGAAAAGCGGTCCCCAGCCCCTGTGTTAGAAGCTTTTATTTTACAAAACTTGACCAGAGGGTATTCGGCTGCAAGGCATGTGAGGCTACTGTTTAGAGCATCGCAGCCCTTAATGCCGTCTTCATAAATGTGAACAATGATTGTGGTGATTTTCTTCTCCTTTTCAATGGTCTCCAGGAATTGCTCCCCAGTTTCCAGCTCATACACAAACCCATATCTAGGCCCAAAACTCAACTTCTGGTGCATATCCTGCATACACTGTCTACGGTATTTACGAAGGCAAGTTTCATCTTCTTTGTCTTGGTGGATTAGTTCATATTCTTGAATGCTCATCTGGGAATAAATAAAAAGAATTATAGAAACCACTCAGCCAGAAATTCAATTCTTTAGACACACCAAACCCATCCTCACTCAGAGAGTTTTCATTTGCTATCCCCCACACCCTTAATGTGACCTTCTCCTTTACCTCATTCAAGCTTTTGTTCAAATGTCACCTTTGATTACTCTACCTAAAAGAATCCCTGCCCCAAGCATTCTATTCCATATATGGGTTTAGTTTTTCTTCATAGCAATAAACACTAGGTGATATTGAATTAAATATTTATTTGTTGAAGTGTTTAATATTAATAACTGTTTTTCTAACTGATACATTCTGTGAGGGCAGGAATTTTATTTGTCTCACTCATGAGTCTTCAATATCTGCTATAATGTCTGACACAAAGTAGGGGTTCAGTAATTATTTTATGACTTAAGTGCATACGTAAGTATTGCTGAGTATAGCTGAACCATGAGATGATCACAGTCTCAGTCAGAAATGTGCCACTTAACTGCCCATCACTTCAGGTGAGAACAAGAACTCACAAACAAACCAGCAAGGTCTACTCTGGAGTGACTTTCATAAAATGCACACATGTGCGCATGCACACACATGCACACACTTAAATGTGTCCTCAACAAATGCCTTTAGACATTAGTGTCTCCTTCATGAAAGTTGTTAAAAAAGGTTATATTTTATCACTTACTGATTTTTTGGATATGCAGACTAAGATCCAAGAAAGCTTTACTACGATTTATAGTTCATCAGATTAGCCAGGAGGTTCCTGCTATACCAGCATCAGCATCCCCTGAGAAGTGCTGGGAAATGCAAATTTTTGGGCACCACCCCAGATCTATCGAATCAGAACCTGTAAGGGTGAGACTGGGTGAGCCATATTGAAACAAGCCCTATAGGCAATTCTTATCCACTGGTTTAGGCTAAAACAAGAAGTGGCCTTTTATCGTCCAAGGCAGCTACTTACCATTGCAGATGGAATATAAAATTATTTGCAGAACCTTTCTTAAGAGCTATACAATTATCAACTTATTCAACAGAATGTTAAGCACACAGCCCCCACAACCACCTTTAAAAAAAAAAAGGAGGAGGAAGTAGAAGAAGAAAGGGTACAAAGGAGCAATGAAGGGTCTAAAGAACTGTGGAGCAGCCATGGAAGGTGGACAGTTCCCAAGGGGATCCATCAGCCTTCTCCTCAGGAGCCTCTTAAACAGCAACTGCTGACAATATTTCAAGTAGACAATTGAGAAGGCAAGAAAGTGGGATGGAAGAAAAATCTATATCGTAGGCAGTTTACACAGATTATTTCACTTAATCCTCAAAACAAACGCATGAGGTAGCTGTTAATACATAATTTTACAGAAGACACTGAGGGTCAGGCTAAGTAAAAGTATCTGATGCTTTCATACATCCTCTTGTTTCTGACTCTTATATTTGTTTTCCTAATACCCTCATTCTTTTGATCATTTTTTTTCTGTTTTAAGATTATTGTCCCAATTTAATTTGTTTAAAAAATGTATTTTTATATATTTCAGAGAGGAAAGGAGAGAGATAGAAACATCAATGATGAGAGAGAATTATTGATTGGCTGCCTCCTGCATACCCCACACTGGAGATTGAGCCCGAAATCTGGGCATGTGCCCTGACTGGGAATCAAGCTGTGACCTCCTGCTTCATAGGTTGACACTCAAACCACTGAGCCACGCTCGCAGGGCTAATTTGTTTTAATCCTAAAAATTGTTAAATGTGTTGTATAATTTTTAAGTTGCTACTATACTTATGTTAATTTAAACAGACTAAACTACACAAATACTGACTTAAACATTTGAGCATTTTTGAGAACTTATTCCATTCACATATTCAAGCATATAGATATTTAATGATTAGATACATTGCTAAAGCTTAACCTTAGTACCGCTTTAACAATGATAATATCTCATGTTTGTGTAGCATTTTACATACTTTAAAAACACTTTTATACTTACTTTCTCTTCACATCCCTGTAAAGCAAGTGGAGGAGATGTTACATTTTCTAAGATGGGAAAATTTAATTGTCTCACCCACATCACATAATGACTCAATAAAGGAACCAAAACCAGTATCTTAGACTTTTACAGTGGCCAGAAGCCTGGAAGCAAATATATTTCTGAAGCACTGTCTGTTGAGAATCAATATACTACTCAAATATACTAGTTTGAAGAGAATGCACTAAAGTGATTTTTCCCACAGTGAAAATCACTTTATGGTTTTTAAAATTAATATTGTTGTTGCCCAACGGGTGTGGCTCAGTAATTTAGTGTCAGCCTGTGAACCAGGAGGCCATGGTTTGATTCCTGGTTGGGTACATGCCTGGGTTGTAGGCTCGATCCCCATTGTGGGGCATGCAGGAGGCATCCCCTCAATGATTCTCTCTAATCATTGATGTTTCTGTCTCTCTCTCCCTTCCCTTTCCTCTCTAAAAATCAATAAAAATACATTGAAAATGTTGTTGTTATATAAATTAATACACGCTAATTGTAAAGATTCAAAAATAAACAATAAACTAAAGGCAGAAAGTAGTGTCGCTACTCTGATACTCTGGGATAATCTCCATTAACATCATAGAGATCATCTTCTAATGTATCTTTTCATCCACATAGACATGCACCTTATATAACAAGCACATAAGTAAGCTGAAAAAAACAACGCTGTAAAAAACCATGACTCATGTTTACACATTGTAAATTATTTATTGATTTTTTCCTTAGCTTACCTTTCTGCTGAATCTTTCTTTTGAGTCTTTGTCATCCCTACTCTGAGGAGAAGACATTTGTCTGAGAATCTCCTTCTTGCTCGGAGGGACTGAGTCATTATCCTCGCTCTCTAATTTAAATTTTCTCCAATCGTGTATTACTCCTTTGGGTCCTGAAATACAATTAAAAAAACAATTGTTTCCCTTTTGATTTTCAAAATGACTTCATACATTGACATTTGTGTGTTACCATGGGAATAGACTTGTCATGTTCTGAAACAGAAACAAACATCTTGTTTAGGCTAGAAATTTCTGACTACCATCCTCATAAAAATGTTTTCTCCACATGAATCCTGTTAAATAGGTCTTGGCTAAAAATCTTTCTGAAACACCTGCATTGATGAAAATGCAAATCGTGTACTTCGAACTATTGTCAAAATTTGGGGGTAAAGATATTAAGAATTTAGAGTGTAGAGAGGAAATTAGGATTTTATTACGTAAGAGAGATGCTTCAGCAATAAACTAAAATTGGCACCACACCATAACAAAAGCAACTAGGATTGTTGGAGAAACAAATTAAAATAACAATAACATGTAAAAGAAAACCAATGAGAGGGAGGCCTAACCTCAATGAACAAAACTAAATAGCTTTAAAAAATTATATAATTATCTAATGCCTTCTAAGATTCTAAAAATCTTTTACAGGTATAGAAATGATAGGATTTGAATATTTAAATAAAGGGTGATCCAACTGCAGTTCTGATGTTCAGTTACCCTGATAAATAATAACAATGTTTGGAAGAAGGTCTAAATTCTTGAAAATATGCAGTTTTACATATTCTTCACTAAAGGTTAGCCATATCCGTATCTTTACTATTGTCTTATATATGAGAACATATTTTCTTTCTCCACATATTTTCTAAGAATTGTTATTTATATAATTTTAATATAAATTTATTTATACAGTGTGGGGGCAAAAATAGATTTACAGTTGTGAGGACATGAAACAGTGTATTCTTGTATTATTATTTATTAACCCAAGAATTTGTGTACCAGTGTGGGGGGGTCCCTCAGCCTGGCCTGTGGGGATCGGCTGAAACTGGCAGTTCTACATCCCTTGAGGGATGTAGTAGTATGCGAAGCGGCAGGCAGCTGGAGAGGAGACTGAGCCCGGGGTTGGGTGCTGTGCTGCTCCCGCTCATCGTGGCCCCGCTGTGTCTGCTGCTGCTGCTTGGTGCTGCTTGGGAGGTGGGAGAGGCTCGCACTGCCACAGCTGTGCTAACTAGCCTTAAGCTCGGTGTCTGGCACCTGTTTGTCAGCTGAGCAGTGCTCCCACTTTGGGAGGGCACTGATCACCAGGGAGCAGCTCCTGGGTTGAGCATCTGCACCCTAGTGGTCAGTGCATGTCATAGCAACTGGTCAAATGATCCACCAGTTGATTGGTCAACCAGTTGCTTAGGGTTTTATATATATACTAGGGGCCTAGTGCACAAAAATTTGTGCACTTGCGGGGGGGGACGGTCCCTCAGCCTGGCCTGTGCCCTCTCGCAGTCTGGGATCCCTCGGGGGATGTCCACCTGCTGGTGTGCCTGGCCAGCCTGGGTGAGGGGCTAAGGGCCGTTTTCAGGCTGCCCATAGCCCCTTCAGGGTTTGGGTCCCTACTGGGGTGCCTGGCCAGCCTGGGTGAGGGGCTGAGGGCTGTTTGCAGGCTGGCCACAGCCCCTTCAGGGTTCGGGTCCCTACTGGGGTGCCTGGCCAGCCTGGGTGAGGGGCTGAGGGCTATTTTCAGCCTGGCCACAGCTCCCATTGACCCAATGTCCCAGCGAGGCTGGCTGGAAGTAGGTTTCTGGGGTTTATCTTCTATAATTGAAACGTTGTTGCCTTGAGCGGAGGCCATAGCCTGCCTAGGCAGGCAACAAAGCCTTCTGTTTGCTTCAGCTCCATGGCTTCTATAATTGAAACTTTGTTGACTTGAGAGGAGGCCACAGCCGGCCTAGGCAGGCAGTTTCCTCCATCTCCTGTTTGCTCTAGCTCCATGGCTGCTGGCCGCCATCTTGGCTGGGTTAATTTGCATATCGTTGTTCTGATTGGCTGGTGGGCGTGGCTTATGTGTAATGGAGTGCGGGTTAATTTGCATATTACTCTTTTATTAGATTAGCTTACATATAGATTATTTTCTGTATGAACAACTGTAAATCTACTGTTGTCTACTCTTGCATTCATTATATTAGATATGTTTTTTGTTTACTTGTGTCATCTTCGTCTTCCAGGTATGTTCTACATATATAAAATATGTACATTTATAGCATGTGTTTATCCTATATAATAAAAGACTAATATTGCAAATTGACCGAATAGCAGAATGACCAGTTGCTGCAACACACACTGACCACCAGGGGGCAGATGCTCAATGCTGGAGCTGCCCCCTGGTGGTCAGTGTGCTCCCACAGGGGCAGGGCTGCTCAGCCAGAAGCCAGGCTCTGCAGCAGCCCTAAGGGAGCAGGCCTAAGCTGTCAGTCGGACATCCCCCAAGGGCTCACGGACTGCGAGAGGGTGCAGGCCAGGCTGAGGGACACCTCCCCCCTCCAAGTGCACAAATTTCATGCATCGGACCTCTAGTATGTATATAAAAAAGTCATTTTTCAACTTGTTTAAAAATATGGTAATATATTATGCATACTTTCCCTTCCTTGCTTTTTTTTTTACCTCATAATATAGCTCAGAGATATTTTTCACATACATACATACAGAGATGCTTTTTTAAAAAAAAACTGGAGTAATGTTATTTCATGGTAAAGATATTAATTTACTTAAGCAATTTCTTTTTAAGGTACATTGTTGCTTCCACAGTATTTTCTGACAATCTTGTCAGGTTTTTCTGGAGGATCATTGATTTAAGAATATTTTATCATTATATTTACTTTTTACAGAGTAACAAATTTAAAAACTTTATTTATCTTTTGGTCTACTATTGTTTACAATTGCAAAGAAAATCCATAGTGGGGTGTATCAGGAGAGAGGATAATGGCTTAATTTCAGTGTACATCTGAGAGCTGGCAACAAAAAATCCTTAATAACTGGTGTTTCAAATTAAAATTCTCATTCCTTAACTTCTAAGTAAAACTTTTTTTAAAGTATTTGATCTCACATTAATGTACTCACTCAATTATTTTTAGATGATTCCATCAGACCACTCAAAGGTATAACAAATTTCATACTGAATAGTGGCAATAAGAACATTGGAGATCTCTAGGTTTAATTTTTTAAAAATTGTTATTGATATTTTACAGAGAGGAAGGGAGAGGAATAGAGAGTTAGAAACATCGATGAGAGAGAAACATCGATCAGTTGCCTCCTGCACACCTCCTACTGGGGATGTGCCCACAACCAAGGTACATGCCCTTGACCGGAATTGAACCTGGGACATTTCAGTCCGCAGGCCGACTTTCTATCCACCGAGCCAAACCGGTTAGGGCCTTCAGATTTAATTTTAATTTAATAATTAGTTTTATTTCTATTACTTTGCTTACCTGTATGTGTTGCCTGTCCTTCAAAGTCTTCTTCCAAACTTGGATTTTTGGCTTCTTCCATTTTATAGATTAGATTTGATATGATCTGTAGGATGAGCAAAGAAGCAATGACAGATCAGAAAAAAAAATAGATAAATAACGTAAATATTCCTCTACTGTCAGGTTCCATGGAGGCTAAGGATTATCACCAAGTGATAAAGTGTTTAAAATGTTTCTATCTTCTTGTAAAAGGACATTAACATCTGTATTATTAAAGATATTTGGACCTAAGGATTTTATATAATTCATAGTTTTTCTTTTACTTTAAAAGCCTTCAGTTTAGGTCTGTGCACTCAGTGAACATTATTTTTTTTAACATTTTTTGTTGTTGATTTCCGAGAGGAAGGGAGAAGGAGGAAGAGATAGAAACATCAATGATGAGAGAGAATCATTGATCGGCTGCCTCCTGCACATCCCCTACCAAGGATCGAGCTCGCAACCCTGGGCATGTGCCCATTATTTATTATTTATTTTCTTTCTTTATTACTGTTTATTACTGCATTTGTAAAATTATATCTCAATATTTTATATAATAAAAACATCTTAATTCATAATAATTACGTACTTACTATGAACATTTACTATATGGCAGGCATTGTTTCAGTTATTTTAAGTGTCAAAAATCATTTAATTTTCACACAGACATATGTGGCTGGGCTAGTTATTAATGCCACTTTACAACTGAGGAAGCTGAAAAATGGAATTTAAGTTACTTGCCATTTTTTCTCAATACAGTTTGACAAATTCAGCTTCCAAATTGGCAATAAAGAATGATGATCTAAGGTACAGTGCTATTCAAAACCTCACATCATAACATCTCTCTGTTCCAGAGCCAGTTCTGGGGATGTTACCCAGAAAGCAAGTGAAAACCAGTAATTATACTTACAGATTTTGAAAAACTGTAAGATACATCACAAAACCTAACAAAAGTACATGGAGTTTATTCACAGGAAATATCTTGATGCCCTCACGTAGCATCTATTTATTCTTAGTTCACACTCAAATCCAACCTATTTTCTGGAAAACTCTATTATACATACTAACACATTCCCTAGGGCAGCGGTTCTCAACCTTGGCTGCACATTAGAATCACCTGGGAATCTTTTTAAAATCCTGATTTCTGGGCCTCATCCTCTGGAAAGTCTGTTACTTTGTTATGGGGTGGAGCCACAACATTAGTAACAAAGAAACAGAATTTCCGGAGGCTGAGGCCCAGAAATCAGGATTTTAAAAAGATTCCCAGGTGATTCTAATGTGCAGCCAAGGTTGAGAACCGCTGCCCTAAGGGGTCCATATGGTTGTGATTTTCTTGAAGTTTTCAAGTCCTGGAAGATATATATTAACAGAAAATACTAGTACACTACTTTTTCACCCTTATTTCTTCTGCCTTTTCCCTTTGCCTCTTTCAAAGTCAGTTTTAAACTATGATACCCTTCCAAAAGTATTTTTATTGGCTTATACTTAGGTCTTGGACTTGGTCTATTTGGTGCTTTCCCAAGGAACAGAATGGTAAACAGAACTCTTTATTTTGATTATTTTTTTTGCTTTCAGTTCTGCTCCCAACGTTTGGACTGGTCTCATAATTGTTTCCCTCACTACAATCCCTTTGCATCTGGAGATGCAAAAACTCTAGAGTGAGTTGATTACACTGAGGTCAAAGGTCTTTGCCAATTTAATTTTATCTATTTGAACAGAAAAGACTTTTAAGAGAAGGCTGTCAAAGGAACACCCATCCATTCTTCAATATATATGTAACTTTAAGTTTAATAAAGAATACTAAATTAAATTTGAATGGATTTAGTAATGAAAAAGAATAAAGGACAATGGAAATCAGGGAAAATGGAATTAAGTAAATCTTGTTGGACAAAAGAAGCTACTTAATGACTACAATTATTTAAAAATAATTTTTGCATCTAAGAAAAATGAATATTATTGGTTTGCTTCAGAAGAACACTACAGAGCAAAGTTATGGAAGCTTATTTGACAATTTCAAGAGCTGTTTAGTCCTCAGAAAAGTAGAGACTCAAGCCGGTGTCTTTTATTTTACTATTAGATAATCGAAGGTAGTTACTATTTGCAATAAATATACGTAAGATTTTTTAAAATATAAAAATAAATTTATTTCAAATGTTGAAGAGACATAAGCCTAGCTTGCTCCTTGCCATCTTAGTTGGCAATCTAGTGGAGAGAAAAAATAGTAATTTCATTTTACAAAAAGACTCTTGACAATTTCAAAGAAATCCCTTTACTGAAAAGATAATTCAGTTACTTGGGGGAAATATGATTCTGTGATTATATTAGTACTAGGGGCCCGGTGCACAAAAATTTGTGCACTCGGGGTGGAGGGAGTCCCTCAGCCCGGCCTACCCCCTCTCACAGTGTGGGACCCCTCAGTGGATGTCCTATGATGGGCCCAGTCTGCCAGGCGCCTTTTGTGTGTGTGTGTGTGTGTGT
>PVJC01026912.1:0-23642 GCA_004026665.1 Murina feae | reverse complement strand
TTTGTGATCTGTTTCTTAGTCTCTGCATTTTGGCTTTCTGTGCTAGGTGTCCTATATAGGGCCCAATGATTTAGCCTCCCCAATCACCTGGGGTGGACACTCTTGTTGTACGCCTTTGAAGGCTGGGTGCACAGCCTTGTTGTAGTTATCACTGGGAAGTATCACTGCGGGGAAATGACCTGCAGGCCTTACTCCTCGTTGTTTGGAGTTTGGATCTATTGGAGTTCTGTCTCAGCTGCAGACCCTTAGGTTATGTTGCAGGCAGGCAGGCACACAGCTTGGGCGGGGTTGTAGGTGGGCTGGGGCGGGGTCTCAGAATCACCGGGGGTGGAGTGACTCACAATGGCGTCCCCTCTGCTGATGCCGCAGTTTCTACCGAGTTTGGCATCTCTAAGCCCTGGGGTCTGTGCACGATTCTCAATCCTCGAATCTGAACATCAGTGATAGCTGCGAATAGCACTGCTAGAACACCACTGGTCTTCTGCCTCCCCGTTGCCCTACAGCCCGAGTTGCATTCAGTATGACCCGGGAGTTTATAATCTTCTAAGCCGCGAACCCGATCGCCACATGCTGCCGCCTCTGTTTCGCGCGTCCGTACCTTTCAGTTTGGGCACGCTGGGAGCTTCTATTCAGTCTCAAAGCACTCCTCTTGCCTTGTAGATGTAAAGCTCCCCCTCCCTTGGTTCTGGAGGATAGCCATTTATCTGTATAGTTGTATTTTCTATAATGTAAGTGTGGAGGCTGTGCATTTAGGTATATACCTCATGCCGCCATCTTGGTTCTCAGAAGATGAATCTTGAAGTAGCCCCATGACTTGGCCAAGGTTGTATGGCCAAGTTCATGATGGAACCAGGACTAGTTTGAAAGTTATCTAATCCTCATTGGCTGTGTTTTCCACCATCTTAAACTTAGTGAAGTGCAGCCAGCCCCAGACTGGAAAGTGAGATAAAGGAAGTGAAAGGTGTATAGGTTTTCTAAATAAGAATAACAATACATTTAGGCTGTAAGCAGAAAAAGCCTGTTCACATTAATGTTGCAATTTTTTTTAATTTTGAAATTTCATTGTCAAAAACTCACTTTGCCGGAAGGGAAACTGAGGCATAATGTAAAATAATTTTCTCTCTATTGTTCAGCAGTTTAATTTTAGAGACAGGAATAATGATTGCTTCTTAGCCCTACATCATAAGCACTTACTCCCAAATCAAGTGGGCTAAATAAAAGGCAAGGAAAATTAGTTCTGCTCTCTGTACCCTCGCCTCGTAATGAAATATTCAATTAAAAGAAATTATGAGCCTTTAAGGATGATTGCTCTTGCACAAAGTGAACAGGAATGGAAATGCATAACTAGGGTTCTATAGCCATCATATAAGACTATTAATTGGAACAATTTTCATAAAAGCTCAGGTTGAACAATCTCATTAAGAAGGCATACCTTGTGAAGCATGTTCCAGGGTTTCCTGCCCTTTGAGCCACCAACTCTGAATTGCTTCAGAGATGTCCTTGCAGCAGTGTTTAGTGCCCTGACAGCTGAGAGCTTGCCGAGGTCCTGTCAGATAATATATCCATGGGTTTTGCCTTATAAACACAACATTTTTCAAAGGTTTCAAACATGGAAATTAGATGATGTGCATGTATTTTATTTATGTAAAGGTTATTTTTTTGTAAGAACATTTTGTTTATATATAAGTACATTATTAGAGGGGAGGGGAGTTAGTAGAATTCCATATCCAATTATCTAATGTTTAAGTAAATTTTGAATTTCTGACCCAGGAAGTCCTCTTAATAGCATACCCATAAAATATTTTTGAGTTAAAGTTTGATAGCATAAATGTATTCACAGATATGTCACAAAATTTCATTTGGCAGCTCCACTGTTTTTCTTCAACTCAGTTAATACTCAATCACTGCTTTTGGCAAATGTATTAGGATATTTGGAGTAGGAGGGAGTTCTTAAGCTCACTGAATACAGACTGACATTTAGGTTTTTTTCTTTAGTATTTCCTGTGTACCGTTTCCACACAGAAATTTTTTTTATAATTAATCATTTATTTAGACCATTATGTATTCTGCCAGGATTTTGATGTACTCTCATACAGCCACTGCTAACAAATAGTGTGGATTTAGTGGAATCCGTATCTGCTGTTTAGAACTTTATTTCAGTATTGTTATACTAAAAATTCAAGTGAATGGCTACAAGGAAGGAAGAAAATGTTAATGTCCATCTTTGGCAACAATCAGAGAATATGATTGTAGCAGGTTATTATTATTACTAGAGGCCTGGTGCACAGATTGTGCACCGGTGAAGCTGCTCAGCCTCGCCTGCAGGGATTGGGTTGAAAAAGGCTCTCTGACATCCCCCAAGAGGTACCGGATTGTGAGAGGGCAATTCTTGGGTGATGCACCCCGGAATCGGGCTCCCTTCTCTCTGATTCCAGGTTCATCACCAAGAACCACAGCTGCCAAGTCACCACAGCTCAGCAGCTCCTGTGTTGAGCATCTGCCTCTGATGGTCAGTGCATGTCATATCTACCAGTCAGAACGTCTGTCCCCTGGTGGTCATTGTGCATCATAGCTACTGGTCAAATGGTCAGATGGCCGCTTAGGCTTTTAAATATAGATAGATTATAGTTAATATTTGTTGAGTACTTAATATATTCCAGGCTCTCTCTTCTTTGCTCATTCTCCCCAACTGTTCCATAAAGATGCCATATTCTTATAATACTTTTAGGCAAGCTAACAAACTCTATAATAGTTTCTTGTACTCATTGAACCAATAGGAAAATTATTGTAGAACTGGTCAGTTCTATGCACAACTATTATTATATGAGCTTGAGTTTGTAGGTTGAAACTAGCACACCGAAGGCAACTGCTAACCTCAATTGTAGGTATTAAAAGAGTGGTTGTATTTTTGCTCCAGAGACCATTGAGTTAAGACAAGGAAATTCGCTACTAAGATATTATGTAACAAGCAATCTTAAGATGACCCACCATGCTTGCTCAACAATTACGGTGCAATAGGATGTGATAAAGACCAGGAAGTGTGTATGCATCAAGGAACCAGTCCTGGGGGTCTCCTTAGGATAAATGCAGACTTAGGTTTGGGTGAAATGATTTCTCCTCTAGACTGTATCTATATAATTTTCTATGACATTATTACCAGCTATAGTTTACTAATTCTGAGTTCAGTAGCCACTTCAAAGTCAGAAGTAACAACTTGACATCACAAATAGAATGGGATTCCCTACAGCATACCCCCTAAAAGAGCGAGCGACTGCTGAGAACATAATCACATTGAATTCACTGGACCTAGAATTGGTCATAGAAAAGCACACATTGCAAATCTAAAAACAAGAATGGAAGTAGAAAGTACTGTGAAGCTCTCAGACTGGGTAGTGCTGTTTTGGGGTTGTTTTTTGGGTTTTTTTTTTTTTTTTTTTTTTTGTCTCTTTAGGGAAAGAACATGTAAGTCCCAGTGAGGGGCCCAGGATGAAACCTTCAGAGTGAGTGGAAGGATATTTACAGACTGTGGAGTGAGGCGAATTGTACAAACAAAT
Organism: Murina feae; assembly: GCA_004026665.1. NCBI lineage: Eukaryota > Metazoa > Chordata > Mammalia > Chiroptera > Vespertilionidae > Murina > Murina feae. Next base: position 20,088 of record PVJC01026912.1, on the reverse strand, counting down.
GTTATGAAGCCAAGTGGAAAGAAATGATCCCTCAGACTCTAATGAGTGAGAGAGACACAGCTCCCACAGTGGGCCCTTGTGGGTTACCATTGAGACTTGGTGTCTCTTAAAGATGGTGGTTTAACACGAGGATTCCCTGCAGAGAAATAATGTCCACTACTGTGAAGTCAGATGACACCACAGTAGAAAAGGCAGTATCCGGTTTAGACATTTGATTTGACTCATGCAATTTTCAAAATCAAGCTGCCAGAAAAATTCTACCAGACCCAGGTACTCTTTACTTCTTTGTAGATTCCTGACTCAACTTGCGATTGGTTTAAGGATTATCCCCAAATTAGGAAGGAAGCTGTCCTTGGACCTGAAAAGAGGAAGACAACTACAAAAAGTTGTACATTGGTGCTGTTTAGAACTTCAAATGTCTACAATTTCATTCATAATTATCTTTTCGTATAAGTGGTGTTTCACTCATTTACCCAAAAGGACAGGAAAGACCTTCCTGCAAATGTCAAGAGATGATCAGAATGAATCCCCAGTTGATATAAATCCTTCAACAGCAGGAGTGTGGAGGTTGAGATGGAGGCTTGGGCATGGTGGACTGTCTACCAGCAGAGGTCTAAATTGAAGGGAAAAAGAGAATGCTAAATTTCTCAAAGCCATAACTAAAGTAAATTGTCAGAACATAATAGGTGGCTTGCAACCTAGCTATTTCCTGGGATTTTCTCTGTTCTTAGTATAGAACAAAAAAAATAGCAATCGACTTTCTTTGACCTGTTTGCGCAGTGAGTGGGTGTTTCTTTCCTGGCAGGCCACGACGGTAGAGAAATGGCATCAAAAAGTCACAAGGAGGAGGATGCTTCTTTAAAGCAGAGTCAAAGCTGACATTGCATGTTGGAAATGGAAGGCTAATTGTTTCATACTTTTCGAGTGGCTGTTTAAAATTGGCACTGCTCTATGTTGTAGAAAAATATATATATCAAACAATAGAAAGAACCGTGCAATAAAACTGGGAGCTTTAAATGAGATAACATTTTCAGAGTTTCTCTTTTTTTGTCCTTGTAGGGGTTTTCTTGTTGATGTTCATTAAGAGTAGAGAATGTTTTATCCATAAATGTGTGTTCATAGGGGAAGGCATGCAGTTACCTTAGAATCTAAGGCTTGTGATGTCAGCACAGCACGCTAACCATATTCCCACGTGCCCATAGACTGCAATGAACTTGATTAAGAAATGCTCCATAATGGCTGGGCTGCAATTTGGCATTTGATTCTGCTTGGCCAATATTTCTGGGGTTCTGCCAAGCTTGACTAGGAGGTATTCCCTGTGGCCCCAGGTGATGTCTAAATGTTATGTGAGTTTGGTTCAGGAGGGCAGATATGCTGGCGCAGCACACATCCTCCGGTCTGGATTGCAGTGGCATCTGTGATCTTGAAGGACAAGGTTTCCAGGCTAGGTTTTAGCTAATTATGGTGCTTTGATCCTTAGCGATCTGGATGATAGGATTTTAAAAAATGCATGGGCTTGTAAAAATTGCCCAACTTACTCTGGTTCAGGGCATTAAATATCTACTTATGTGGGTTTTTTTAAAAATATATTTGACTTGGCTAGTGTTTCGGTTTATTATCTATGGATAACTGCCACAAAACTTGCAGTGTTTAACGCAGCTATTTTTTTTGGGGGGGGGGGGATGCGAGGAGGGTAAGGTCACAAATTTGCAGTTTAGGATCTCAGCAATGACTCAACTGGAGTTCATCTCGGATCCATGTGGCATTAAGTGGGCCAACTGGACATGGAAGATGCTCTTTCAACCTAACTTTTTCACTCGCGTGTCTTTGGTTTCCGGCCTCTCTGTCTCCTGAGATGTGGTGTGTCATCTTACAGGGCCTCTCCACTTGCCTCTGGCTTCTCCCAGCCTGCTGGTCTCAGAGAGTGACCTTCACTCAGAACACCTGGCTTCCAGGATGCCAGGGCAGAACTGTGAGGCTTCTTCAAACCCAGCCTCAGAAATCCCAGAACAGCATTCCTGCTCAAGCAAGTCACTAAGGCCAGCCTGCATCCCGAGGGAAGAAAATTTGACTCCATATCTCAAAGGGAAGGAGTAGCAAAGAATTTGCAGCCATCTTTAATCTACCGAAGTTACAGGTTATACTACTCACCACGTTAGCTTTCAAAGTATGTATAAGAGAACTAAACCGAGCCAGGGGTGTTTTTCCTCCAAGCCCTCTAAGAAATTGGAATCGTGGTAGAAATTTGTCTATAGACCCTTGATATCCACAACCAGTCCCTCTGTCCTTCATCCTCTGATCCGCACTGTTGGTTCATTCCAAAGAGGAAACATTGTGAGAACTTCTCTGGGTGGTTTCTGGATAGTACCCTTTGCAGCCAATTCTGATTCTTAAAAACTTCTGCGGGGGTGGGGGGGTGGGGTCGGGGGTGAACTGGTCTATATGTTTCTGAGATAAGGATTTTAACTTTTACAGGATTCATTCCTTCTAAAGAGAAAGAAAATAATATTTAATCCCAAAACATAGGGGCGGGGGAGGGGGGAATACTATGCCCAGGAATAGTTTAGCTCTCCTAACTGCAGGTTTTTTAAAAAACAGGAATTAAATGAGAAATGCTCAAAGACTCTCCAAGAAGGTTTCCAAAGGAGAGATCGGTCAGTACAGAACATCCTGTGACAGAGATTGAGAAATGCCACCCCACTCATGAAGGAAAAACCAAACAATAGAATGCAACCCCCAAGGTTCCAGCAGGAGGGCTTGCTGTTTACATCTTTTGGTCCATCTGGAAAAGAGTAAGGTAGGATTTTGGCAAATCCCCAAAGTTAATATTTTCCTCTAGGTTATATTGCAGCATTCTTTGTGTCCTTGGAAACTTAATGTGATCTTTGGGGAAAGGCCGTTTTTGTTTGTGTGTTTTTAACTTTGTGAACTGTTATGTTTGCTGGGTTTTACATTAACACTAACAGAATCAATCCTGAGACTCTTGCAAGTTTTGTTTGTTTGTTTGTTTGTTTAATATCCTGGAGGGTGGATCAAAGTCCAGAGGCCTGGGAAAGAAAATGAAAATTAACCAAAGTTTGATTACATGCATTTTGTCCTTTATTTAAAATTGAATTTATTGGGGTGACATTGGTTATGAAAATTATATAGGTTTCGGATGTACAAGTCTATAACACATCATCTGTATGTTATACTGTTTGTTCACCATCCCACATCAATTCTCCTTCTATCACCATTTATCCCCCTTCTACCCTCTTCTATCTCTACCCATCTCTCCTTTTCCTCCGGTAATCACCATACTGAAGTCTGTGTCTATAAGTTCTTTTGTGTTTGTTTTTTGTTGTTGTTGTTTTTTTTGCTTAATCCCTCCCCCCTTTTTTCACCCAGCCCCACAACCCTGCATCCCCTCTGATAGCTGTCAGTCAGTCTGTTTTCTATCTATGAGTCTGTTTCTATTTTGTTTGTTAGAGTTTTTTGTTCATTCCCCTATGATGCAGATGTTACACTTCACGTCTTCACAAAGATCCCTTAAACAATCCTCATTTTTTAAAAACTATTTTCTTTCTTTGCTGCACTGGTTGGGGGGGTTCTATCTACCTTGTCTTCCAAATCACTGATTTGATCCTCTGCTTCATCTAACCTATTGTTTGCTCTTTCCTGTGTATTCTTCATTTCAGATACTATATTCTTTATTTCTGACTGATTGTTTTTATGGTTCCCATATCATTTTTCATGTTGTTGTGGTTCTCACAAAGTTCCTTGTAGTTCTCAATAAGTTCCTTCAACATCCTTTTAACCATTTTTCTGAACTCAATACCTGATAAGTTGCTTTCCATTTCATTTAGCTATTTTTTCTGGAGATTTCTCCTGTTCTTTATGTAGGACATGTTTCTTTGTCTCCCCTTTCTAGCTGCCTCTTTGTGTTTGTGTCAATGTATTAGGTAGATCTGCTGTAACTCCCAGTCTTGATCGGATGGTGTGATGTAGTAGGTGACACCTGCACTGGGTGCTCCAAAAATGTCCCTTGTGTGGGTGCTGTGGGCCCTCCTGCTGTCATTGAGTCTTGGTTGCCAATGGCCTGCTCGTGCACGGGATCACCCTTCATGCTGGCTGACTGTGAGTCTCAGTTCTTTTTTTTCCCCCTTTAATATGTTTTTATTGATTTCAGAGAGGAAGGGAGAGGGAGGGAGAGATAGAAACATCACTGATGAGAGAGAATCATTGATTGGCTTTCCCTGAATGTCCCCCACTGAAGACTGAGCCTGCAAACTGGGCATGTGCCCTAACCAGGAATAGACCTTCTGATGCTCAATCACTGACTCATGCTGGGCAGGCAAAGCTCAATTCTGATTGTGCCATGTGAACTACTATGCAGGTGCTGATCACATGACACAGAATTTGCCTCAACAGGGCATCTGATCACATGACACCGAATATGCCTCAGCATATCTCCCTTTGGATATGCATCTTGTGAAGCTTACTGTTTCCTGCTCTAGTGTAGTCTAAAGCTGGCCACTGAGTGTGTCAGTTCTGAGCTTCTGACATTGGCTGTCATGCAGGTCAATGTCAGATGCTTCCTGTGACTAGTCCTGGGCAATCTGTTTGGAGCTACAAAGTGATCTACAGTCTGTGGCTGCCTCTGCTGGGCATGGATGTGCACGGGAAGGACCAAGCTATGCACTAAGGCCAGCTGTTACCAGCACTGGGCCTGGTGACAGGTCAGTAAAAATCCCCACGATCTGCCTCTGCCTGCCACTGCCTGCCAGCAGTTTGTTAGGCTCAGTTACTGATTGAGCCTCTGGCAGTATTCGAGTTGCATGAGGTAGGTTTATAGTGAGTCATCAGGTAAAAGTGAGTGGTGTTCACCAGATTGGTAGAGGTTCAAACCCAGCCCTAGCTGATTTGGCTCAGTGGATAGAGTGTTGGTCTGTGGACTGAAGGGTTCTGGGTTTGATTCCAGTCTAGGGCACATGCCCAGGTTGCAGGCTCGATCCCTAGTGGGGGGCATGCAGGAGGCAGCCAATCAATGATTCTCTCTCATCATCGATGTTTTTATCGCTTTCCTTCTCCCTTCCTCTCTGGAATCAATAATAAATATATTTTATAAAAAAAAAAAAGGTTCAAACCCAGTGTTAGTGCTGTGTCTGAGGCCACTCAACAAATGTCCCAGGATATACCAAGTCTAGCTGCTACCCCCTGGATGCTCGCACACCTTTGTGGTGGGGTAAGGTCTCAGAGAGTTTTAGGGTGAGGCCAGTATAGTTCATCAGGCCCAAGCAGACCAAGATTTGGCTGTGTGAAGGGAGGGCTCTGCACGGGTTGGGTGCTTGAGGGGGGAAATGATCCTTGTCCTAGAGCCACACAACTCAGTCTGTCCCAGATTCTGCTGGGAAGATCTGCAAGGTTTATTTAAAATTAATTGATAATTGTCTGACAATACCCCTATTCAAGATATACCCTACGATTCATTTGTACATTAATTCTTATCTGTAAGCCACATTAGTCCTTTCTGAAGGCAAAAATAGATTTGATAATTTAATGTGTTTATAATTTGATGGATTTTAATGTGAAGAGAAATTGGCTAAGTGTCTGTAGCAAGTCAGAGTGTACCTTCTCAGAAAGGAGAACGAAATGGAAAATTAGGATAATGCTGACTCTAAATCCTATAGAGGCCTGTAATCACAGTAGAGTAGTAAGGTGACAGGCAGTGTGGTCATCTATAGTGGAGCTAACTCTCAAAAAATAATAATTCTGTACCTCCATGTGTTATGCTAGGCTGATGTACAAATGTATGTGGTAGAATACACACACCGAATTTTAAAATGGATATACCATGTACAGAGAGCTTGTGAGTAAATCAAAGAAAACACTAGGTGCTCATCTAAAAGCATAATGAAAAGCAACAGATGGTGGAGCACATATCTGCTCCAATTCCATGAATCACCACATTTATGAGGACTTTACTACCATGAGGTAACCCCGTGAGTGTGGGAGAAAGATATTTGGTATCAGATTGGAAGGATCCATGAATATACAACATAATAAACAAAAAGATGAATTGTGATCAAATGTTAGGAATTCTGTGAACGCTTTTGAAGACAAGGCCTTGGAAGATTTGAGGAAACAGAATTGGACTTGGACTTGAATCTTCAGAATTTTTCCTTCAGAATGGACTTTGTGGTAGTGTAGGCTCTCAGTTAGAAAGACTTCTAGGTTGAACTCAGTTCATTTGGACATGAAAAGAAATGTTACCCAATGTTCCATTTGCAATCCCAGTGCATTTTACATATTATGAAATTACTAATTATTTGCTTACCAGTGAAAATCGTATTTGAGAGGCAAGTTTAGTGCATATTATTGAAGATGATGTGTGAGCTCTAAGTTTAACACCCCCCAAAAGTAGAGACAAAGAGAAATAAAAACAGAAAATAATCTGTATTATCCTTGGAAACTAGAAAAAGGCCCATAGATACTCAGTAACTTTAAATTTTTCTATAAAAATAAATAAGAACTAAAGTGATAAAAGAAATGGTCAAATCATAATTCAATTCAGGAGAAAAACATCTACATGAAGATCAAGTTCAAGTGACTTCCCATAAGGAAACGAAAGGGAGAAAATATTTGGTGGTCTTTGCTAGTGGGTCAAACTCAGTTACGTCTACATGCACAGTGATGTTCTAGATTAGATCCTGGAATAATACAAGGACATTAGTGGGAAAACTGATAAAGTCCAAATAGAATCTGTAGTTTAGTCATTAGTATTATACCAATGTCAATGTCTTCACCATGACAGATGTATTTTGGTTATATAAAATGTTAGTATTAAGAAAAATATATGTGAAGAGTATACAGAAACTCACTACTATTTTTACAACTTTTGTAAATTTAAAGATATTCCAAAATTAAAAGTATATATATCTTAACTAATAAAAGCGTAATATTGAAATTAACTGTCCCTTTGGGACGCCTACCAGCCAATCAGAGTGACTGTATGAAAATTAACCTAGCCAACATGGCAGCCGCCACTCACGGAGTAAACAACAGCTTCCATTGCAGCAGGAGTGAAAGTGAAACTGTCTGCGCACCTGCTCGAGTTATTCTGCTTCAAAGCAAAACATGTTTGAAACAAAATAACAATCATAGAATCCTTGGGAGCTGAAGGAAACAGCAGGCCGGGCCTGAGTCTAAGAGCAACATTGTTTCATTATAGACGCTGAGAGCTGAAGTAGAAATGAGGCTTTTTATTAGGCCTCGCCTTAAAGGAACAGCATCAATTATAGACTATAAACAAACCCCAAAAACCTGCGTCCAGCCAGCCTTGCTGGGACATTGGGTCAATGGGAGCTGTGGACAGCCTTAAAGTCCCTCACCCAGGCTGGTCAGGCACGCCAGCAGGTGGACATCCCCCGAGGGGTCCCAGACTGTGAGAGGGCACAGGCTGGGCTGAGGGACCTCCCGAGTGCACAGGGCAGCTGTAGAGCGGAACAGCGCAGGACCCAGGACCCATGAGTGGGAAAGAGGAGGCAGGGTTGGCGGCCTGCTTCGCGGCTCCCAGGTCCTTTGCGGGGCACCGGGGAGCGGGAGAGAGGCAGTGGGGGCCGAGGACCTCCTTGGCGGCTCCTCAGGCCCTTTGAGGGGCACCGGGGAGCGGGTAAGAGGTGGCAGGGGGTCGGTGGCTTGCTTGGCAGCTGCCCAGGCCCTTTGAGGGGCATCAGGGAGTGGGAAAGAGGCAGCGGGGGGTCAGTGGCCTTCTTGGTGGGCTTCCCAGGCACCTTGCAGGGCACCAGGGAGCAAGAAAGCAAGGTGGCGGGACGGGGAGCAGGAAAGAGGTGGCGGGGGGTCTCAGCCTGCTTGGCGGCTGCCCAGGCCCTTTGCAGGGCACTGGGGAGTGGGAAAGCAAGGCTGCAGGGGCCAGGGGCCTGCTTGGCAGCTCCCCAGACCCCTTGGCGGCACCGGGAAGTGGGAAAGGAAGGCAGCAGGGGACCGGTGAGTGGGAAAGAGTTGGTGGCCTGCTTGGCGGCTCCCCAGGCCCTTTGGGGGCCACTGGGGAGCGGGAAAGCAAGCTCTTGGGAGATGGGGTCCTGCTTGGCGGCTCCCCAGACCCTTTCCGGGGATCAGGGAGCAGGAAAAGGCTGGCCTGACCACGAGGCAGGGTTTTCCCTGCTTTCTGGTGGCTGGAGGAAGATGGGCAGTAGGCAAGCTTGGGAGGCAGGCAGCACCCAGCCCTGGCCACAGCTCAAAAAAGAGAACAACATGCAAGGGAGGGCAAGAGTCTGAAAGATCAACATAGAGGGGGTGCCTGCTCCAAGCCTCCACGGTGTGCCTGGGGGCAGGCCCCCAGCAGGTAGACACACACAGGAGGACTGCTCCGAGCCTCTGATGCGGCTGGGGGCAGGTCCACAGAAGGCGCCTGGCAGACTGGGGCCATCATAGGATATCCACTGAGGGGTCCCAGACTGTGAGAGGGCACAGGCCGGGCTGAGGGACTCCCTCCACCCCGAGTGCACAAATTTTTGTGCACCAGGCCCCTAGTATATATATAAAACATAAGTCACATGAGCCAATCTAAGAAGAGTTAGTTTCAAAACAACATGAGATTAGGATCCATCCTTGATACTTACTACAGACTACAACGTACCCAGGAAGCAGAGGAAGGTCACGTGGAGGAACACCGATGATGCATGCTTGCCACAATTCACTCTGTGAAGAATTCAGCTGAGCCAATGAAAACTAGCACATGGGATAGGGACCCTATCCTGGCAGAGCAATTTTTCATAATTACTGGGGACAATAGGGAGTGAGAGAATGCTCAGAACTATTGTGAGGATATGCCGCTCACTGGATAGAAATGAGGTATTATCCTGTTCATTTAGAGGTTGCTGTAACAAACATGGGGAGGAAGTTGTCAACAAAGAGGCAATGCCCTGCTTCGGCTTCCTTTAGCTGTAGTTCCCTCATCAGCTCATCAGCTGCCTTTCCTGGGCAAGGGAAATCATACTAAACAAAACTTGCCCATTCTTCCTTCTTATGGACCAAGATAATTTAATATGCAATCAGCCCAACTCTGACACAACTGTGTCTCAATTGCCAACATGAGACAAAAATACTTTCTTCAGCAATGGTGAACAAATGGAGGAGAATAGAAACTGGTGAAGATTTAGCAGTTGACAAATGGATACCCATCAGAGTCAGCATCTTCCTATGCAGCAGAATTTCTATGGGAAATACCATATCACTATGGAAAATGGTGAATTTGCACCACCCATGACTGCAAGGAGAACTTAGCATATGTTAAAGCTGATAATGTTAAAGGAGAAAGAAAGGAAAATGCAGAAAGATTATTTGGACCCCACAAGCCACTCTCGCAGTGGTGTCAATTCCCTTTTGCTTAAGACACGATAATTTCCACCTAGGGTAGTGTAAGGTCTGGGGGCTGGACAGACAGGGACCTTCAAGGTTCCACCCACTGAGCCAAACAAACAGCCCAAGGCCAAACTTCAGCCCTGATAAAACTGGCGCCGTAAAAACACCCTCCTTAATGGCCATCTGGAATTTCTCAGGATGGCCAAGGTGCAGTTGTACCAACTCCCCTCTGGAACTTAAATCAACCCTCTCCCCGCCCCCACCCCCCACAATCTACCGCAGACAAACCTGATTGGCCCAACAGCAGCATAAAGAAGCTTTACCAGGTTTGTGTGTCGGTGACTTCCCCGGCCCGTTTCTCCCAGACCTAGAAACCTCACCTGAGGGCAATCAATACATGCGATCTTTCACTTTTACCCTGCTTGTCTTGGTCAACTTATTGGTTTTGGGTCGGACACATAAATGGCAAATCACTGCACTGACTGAAGAAGTTACCTTCTTCATTTCTACCTAGATTTACTGTATTTCCTCTTCCCATTGCAAAAAAAGACTTTTCATATCAAAATGAGAATAAAAACCTTAGGTTGTTTCCAGCAACCTTAATGTCCCAGATACACATGCCCAGTGAAAGAGTCTGATTCACTTCTTCTTGGAAAGTATTCACATTATTTCCATGTCACAGAATTAACAATTCCAATGGATTCGTTTCCTAGGGCTACCTTAACAAAGTACCACAGATTGGATGGCTTAAGCAATCAGAAATTTATTTTCTTCCAGTTCTGGAGATCAGAAGTCCAAAATCCAGGTGTCAGCAAGACCGTGATTTCTCTCAAGTCTCCGGGGAATGAGTCTTTGTTGTGTCTCCTAGTTTCTGGTGGTTGGTGGCTGTGGTTCGCATTCCTTGGGTTGTCCAATTTCTGCCTCTTGCATCATGTGTCTGACCACTTTATGTCTTTGCATGGTACACTCCTTGTGTATCCAAATTTTCTTCTTCTTATAAGGACAGCAATCAAAGCCCCTCTAATTTACTATAACCTCATCTTAAATTAATTACATCTTCAAAGACCCTATGTTTCAATCAGGTCATGTTCATAGAAACTGGGGATTAGGACATCCACATATCTTTTTGGGATACACAACAGCTACCCAACAGTTGTATACCTGGTAGTCATCTGACAAGTCATTTCGTGTTTTCCCTCAGCTTCTGTTCTGCTAGGTCCAGGGGGATAATTGTCATCCCAAGATAGTCCCTACACACAACCTGTCAAAATACATTTCTGACCTGTATCATTTTAAATCACCGCCAAATTCTCTCTCAGATTTACAAGGATACAACTACAGCCAAATCATTGGTTATTTTCAGTATTTGAGTGGTAAAAAAAATAGTCATAAAATTTGTACTTCCGTCTTTCATAAATGCCAATGTTGCCAATGTTTATGTTTCTAATGGCTTGATGATGCTTCCAGGCGTGATGACCATTATATTTTGCATGATATGCATTGTGATTTATTCCTGGAACTTCTGAAACCTCAACCCATCACAGAGCACACTCACTGGTACCCACCTATTTTCAGCACTTTGTGTAGCAAATAACCTCCTGCAATAAAATATGAGTGTCTGACAGCAGATAGATTTTAATGTCTTTCTTTCTAAAGGATGCAGTAGGGCTGCTTATCTAAATTGATTAGGAAGGATTAAGTTTTTTCTCTAAGGCCTGCATGTCAACAGCTATGGGTCAGTAAATGCCAGAGATTTCTTCTTCCATCTTAGAAGCTATCTTGATACGCCGCTAGACGTAAGTTATGATCAACTTCCTTTGGGCAATAAAACATTAGCTATTTTATGATGTGTTTTATTGCTATAGAACAGGTGACATGTCTTGAGGAGACCAGCTAATCCCAGGGTGAAGAAATCGGGGTACCCATTCAGTTGCATTACCCTAGTCCATCATGCTGTCATTGCAACAAGATTCCTGTCACCTACCGGTAGTTGGAAAATATATCTGTTTTGAGGCCTGACTCACAGGCCTTTCCCACTACAAATTCAGTCACCTACTGTGGGGAAGGAGGGAAATTTTACCTTTGTAGATTCTTTTAGCTAGTGTTATAATATATCAACATGAGAGACTAACAGAAAAAAAGTGACCAAATTTAATTACATACATATGTATGGTAAACCCTCATACATGGGAGAATCAGAGACTTCACATACATTAGAAGTTAAGAGGCGGAAAGATAAAATGGGGGTCACATGACATCCTGAGCCAGGAATATGGTAAGGTTCCTGGGGCTTTGGAGAGGACGAGGTTGCTCACAAGATGATTATAAGAAGAACATGTTTAGTAATTAGAAGTTTGCCCTGCCACATGGATGTCTCATAAAAAAATTATTTGTGGTAATAACGCTATGGGCAAGGCTCCCAATTTAAATTCTTTAAGACAGAAATCGAAGTTTCTCTTTCAATCACAGGGTCTCATCTGCATTCAGCTCAAACTAAGTCACATGCCACAGTAGCACATCTGGGGAGGCCTGAGCTAGAACCCCTCACCGCTGAAGAATGAAGTTTATTAAAATAAGCCAAAGGTTTCAGTTCTGCATCTTGTTCTCCATAGTCAATGCTAACCTCAATCCCGGTGGGAATTCTTCCCCACTGAACCTCCACAGTTCTTCTGGGACAGAATAATATCCCTTTACACATCCCCTCTGCATGACAATTTCAGTTGTCTGGAGTTCCCACAGGTGCAGTTCCTCACTGTGCCAGAGCCTCAGTTCTGAGATGGCAGGGGAGAAGGGCTTGTGTCCTAGAACACACAAGAGGGATGCTAAAAGATAATTTCCAATGAAAGAAAAATCGTGATTCTCATAGAGACATAAAATAACACAAGTTAAAAATTTATTTCATTCACAATTATTAAGGAAATCAGGTAGATTCAAAAGAGAATCCAAATGACAGGAAAATATAGATCTGGAATATTGACATGAATGTATAAATGTAGGCAAAACTGGATTTCCCATTGGAAAGGGCTATAAAGATGAACAAATTAAAGAAAAGAGATAGTGAAGAAGATTTAGTATATAAAAAGGATGCTCATCTGAGACAGTGGTAATAGACAGAAGAGAATTTACATGTACATAGACAAGATTTAATTTACCCTGCTATCAGTTATCCTCCATTTGCAGAGTTGTAAAGTAGCTTTTATAGAATCACTATCAGATAACCCAGAGTCTAGACAATGCAGTTTTCCAGTGGCAAAATTTAGCTAAATCCAGGCTTAGAAGTCTTTCTGGGGTCATTGGTATATAAGTTTATAACAGCGGTTCTCAACCTGTGAGTCACGACCCCTTTGGCGGTCAAACAACCCTTACACAGGGGTCGCCTAAGACAATCTTGCATATCAGATATTTATAACAGTAGCAACATTACAGTTATAAAGTAGCAACAAAAATAATTTTATTTTCATGAGGAACTGTATTTAAAGAACCACTGGTTTATAACATTACAAACAATATTCTCTGCTGGTGTGGAAAAATTATGAAATCTGAGGAGAGATGTTCTTATATGTCTTTGCGGTGTACAGTGGGCAGAAAGAGATGGCAGATGATTAGTGAGAGAATGGAAAAAGCGAAATGGAGAGAGAGAGAGAGAGAGAGAGAGAGAGAGAGAGAGAGAGAGAGAGAGAGAGAATCAGGAGGGACAAGCTGCACTTGCTTGACAGGTGCTGGTGCTAGACTATCAAGGACCAGTGCAAACCATCACAGTGTGTAGGACACCCACAGGTGAGTAAACTGTCTCAAAGCCCCTCTCGAAACTGAGACTATGTAAGCTTTCCCGTGTCTGCAAATATCTTCTCGGGAAGAAGACAAGGAGAAGAAACCTTCTTGAAGGAAGACAAACAGCCTTGATAAGAAGATTAATTTTTAATTGAATAGTTCTCAAAAGTGACTAGAAGAGGGCAAACTTCTTTAAATTACCAAACTTATTTCTTATGTCACCATCAGGAGTGAGGTTTCAAAAGCAAGATGAGATTAGTTCTGCCCTGGCTGGGTGCCTTTGTTGGTTGGCATGACATCCAGTAACACTAAACATTTGTGGGTTTGATCACCAGTTGGGGCATATGTGGGAAGTAACCAATCGATGATGTTTATTTCTCTCCCTCTCCCTCTAAAATCAAGAAACATATCCTGAGGTGAAGATCTTAAAAGATAAGATTAGTTCTAACTGAGATGCCATTTTAAAAAAAAGACATTTTACACATAGCCTTTACACTTTGGTTCACCCAATGCACACTCTGGAGACATAAAAGTATGTCTCTCTCATTTTTCATATTTTTTCTAGCTATAAGCCTACTTTTGCCCCTTCCTGTATATACCATCCTGAACATACTTGTTGGTTTTAATATTTGTCCAGTGATTCTTGAATATTCAAGGTAGTCTGTCACAGTTGCAAACAATGCTTTTTTTCTTTTTGTCAACAATATGCCCAATATTCCTTACTTTAAATCCCAGAACAATGTTAAAGAATAGTGTATTTAGGTCAACTTTTTTTTTTACTTTTGGACTTCCATGAAAAAAGTCATAAGTTTTACACTTACTAGTAAATATAAAATTAGTTGATTTTTAAAATATTGATATTATTCAGCAGATAATAAGTGGATTCTTTCACTTATAATTATCTAAAGCTATATAAAAAATCAGAAGGGAATGTTGACTTTTTCTCCTTGACTTATTAAAATAACTAGAGGCCCAGTGCACGGATTCATGCATAAGGGGGTCCCTCAGCCTGACCTACAGGGATTGGGCCAAAAAATGGCTCTCTGATATCACCCAAGGGGTCCCAGATTGTGAGAGGACAGTTCTCAGGTGACACACCCTGGAATTGGGCTTCCTCCTCTCTGGTTCTGGGTGCATCACCTAAGAACCGCAGCTGCCAAGTCACCGCAGCTCGGAAGCTCCTGCAGTGAGCATCTGCCCCTTGGTGGTCAGTGTGCATCATAGCTACTGACTGGTCAGATGGTCGGATGGTTGAATGGCTGAAAGGTCACTTAGGTTTTCATATATATAGATGGCTTATAATATTGAAGCATTTATACTTCTGAAACTAAACCCCTTTGGTCAACGTATATTGTTTCTTAATAGAGTGCCATATTCAATCTGCTACCTTTATTTTTTTTGTCATTTATATTTTATTTCATTTATGTCAACAAATGTAGACTGTATAATGTCTATGCTTTGGAATGTACTGAGATTTGTTTTATGACTGGATTTATGAGCTAATTTCCTCACTTTAAAAAAAAATTGGATTGAATTTATTGGGGTGACACTAGTTTATAAAATTATATTGGTTTCAGGTGTACAATTTTATAATATATCATGTGTATTGCATGCTTCCCACCCTAAGTCAAGTCTCCTTCCATCTTCTACCTCCAACCACCCTGTTTCCCTCTAGTAAGCACCACATTGTTGTTTGTGTCTGTGATGTTTGCTGTTGCTATTGTTAATTTGATGATATTTTATCATTGATAATCTGTTTTATTTCTCATACATTCATAGGATTTCTCAATATATTTTTAAAATTTAATTTTGTTAGAATATATATATTTCTTGCAGCTTGGTTATTGTTTTTCCTCTATTGGAGATAGAGTTAGAAATAGACACGGAAACAGAAATAAAGAGATAAGCACACTGAAAAAAGAGTATATATTTCTATATAGATAGATGATTATAAATCAATAGGTTGATAGGTAAGATAGATAGATGGTAAATATCTAATGTGTATGCATATATTATTATAAAAATAAATACATAAATTGTTAAATCTTAAGAATACATAGATAAACAGCCATTAAATATTTGTTTTTACCCAGTAATTCACTTCTAGGAATTTATTACATGAAAATAATGATATTTATTGTAACTTAAAAATGACAAAAATTTAAAAACAATTAAGCATCCAAAAATAGAGTATTTATTATTCATATTATAGCCCATTCATTTGATTGAATACTATGCAACCATTAAAAAGGATTTAGTGTATACATGACATAAAAATGTGTTTATAGCCTGACCAGTGTAGCTCAGTAGCTGAGCATTGACCTATGAACCAGGAGGTCACGGTTTAATTCCCAGTAAGGGTATATGCCTGTGTTGTGGGCTCTATTCCCAGTGGGGGGACATGCAGAAGGCAGCCAATCAGTGATTCTCTCTCATCATTGATGTTTCTATCTTCCTTCCCCTTCCTCTCTGAAATCAATAAAAATATATTTTTAAAATGCATTTACAACATATTTCACAAAACAGATTGTGAAACAGCAAAAATATAATAATTATTTTATTTTTATGGTATTTTTATATGTGAATTATGCATACATATGTGCATAGAACAACATTAAAAATATGAAACCTTGAGAGCTTTTTTGGAGGTTCTAGCAGGGGAGCACACCTTGACTGAAGACCGGTCCTCTCCTCTGGGGGGAAGGTCGTCCTCTTCGACTGACCGCGCAGCTTCGGGAGGGACGCACATGGATTAGTGAGGGAGGAGGGGGACACACACCTAGCCAGCCAGATCAGCCAAATCAACCCTGGCGATCAATGGGGTGACAGACGTCGCAGCCAGATCGCCCTCACATCCTAAAAATATGGAACCATCCTTATCTCTAAGAAGTTGGGCTAGATATGTTTGTATTTTTTCTTTTATCTCTATTTTATAATTCACTGCAACATATATATGTACATGTTTATTAAAAACATAGTGCCCTGGTGCACAGATTCATACACATTGAAAAGTAATTAATTAGAAAAAATATTTCAATATCGCTATTCACCTTTTCTCTACAATAGAAGTGTCAGGTTGTGCCAATAGTTTGTCTTCAGAGATATTCTGTTGAGGACACTGCTTTCTTTCAGCTTCAGAATGTCAATGAAAACAACCAAATTCACAATCGACAGTGACAGATTAAAACACACGCGATTGACACCAGCAAGAGCTTTCTATGTATCATGCATGCGCGAGTCAACATTTATTTTTAAAATGCCCGTGCGTGTTTTATGTACCAGCCAGTCAGTCAGTCAGACAGTCGAATGGTCATTTAGCCATGTATGTGTGTGTGTGTGTGTGTGCACGTGCACGCGCTTTCCATTATAAAATAATATTTCAGAATATGTCATCTGCGGAAGGACAGAATCCCTAGAATTGAAGCAGGGGATTTCCCAGGGGTGAGGATGGCAGAGCCCCTAGCGCTAGGATGCTTGCATGTATGACTCCGGAGACCAGGTTCTGGGACGCAGGTCTAACTTTATTGAGGAAATGCAGCCCTATTTATAGTGGAGGTGGCCAATCATGGAACACCATCTTAGGGGAGCCAATGAAAGGTCAGGGTACTGTGTAGGCGGCTCTGGGAGGGGCTCAGGCAGGCGTTGCCATCTTCCTGGTGTCACAGAAAGATCTGAACTACTGGAGTAAGCTCACAGCATGCATCAGCCTCTGCACCGAGACAAAACCTCCTGTGCTCTACCTACATAGAATCCTGTTGTGTTTTGGTTATTATAGCCAGATCCTACTTACCTAAAGATAGGGGGGAAAGTTGGACAATTTACAGGTCCTTCCCAAAGTGTACCTTTTTATTTTCTGTTTGACATAGGAAATTATGTATTATGTTTCTGTCTGGGAGTAAGCAAATATTTTTATCCTTACCATTTCATCTTCTCTTCCCACTTCGGGATTCACATGAACATTTAAGAACTGGCCACATGCCATATTTTCCCTCCAAGCCTGACTATTCAGATCATATCCAACAGAGCATCTCAAAGAAGCCTCATCTAATTTAAAACGCTTATGTGAATAAAATGTCAACACGGTTTTTCTATAAGCTCTCAGCAAACTAGTGTCAACCACGTTGGCGCTGCTGGATAGAAAGTAAATGATTTTTACACGTTGTGCACTTTTATCCTTTAACAAAGACTAGGAGAGGAAATTGTTTTCTGCCTTTCCCCTCTTCCCTTCCCGGACATTTTTCTCTTTCGTCTGCTTCCAGTGCCCTTGAAGGCTGTATTGAATCTGACAAAGGATCAAGTAGCAGGGAGTGGGAGAAATGAAAGACACTAAGAGGCTCCAACTACCTGTTGAAAATCTGTTTATACAGCATCTGGGTCACTATCATCTGATAGGCTTTTCTCTATGGGTTATTGTGTCTATGTCAGGGGTAAAAATGCCAGTTCCCTGGTTGCTGAGCTCTGCTCTATAGAATTCCACCGCTTTCATCTTCCGCTTAGTACCTCATTTTGTTTGAAAGAGGCTGCCTTTCCAGCTTCATCTGTGATCACCAACAACACACAATCCCCCCTTCGTTCAGAGTGACCTTTATATTTGACTAAGGGTGAAACGTGTTTTGAAACCTAAGCCACTTTTGGCAAAGTGGTCTTTAAAAAAAAAACGTAACTGAGACTGCCCTGCAAAGAAATAAGTGCTTCTGGTTTCATTGTTATTCATCTAGGGTTTCTCTGTGCATTTTGCTTGGGAATTTCCAAGTACAATGCCAGCGTTCAGAAACGAATGCGACATCACAGACAGGAGCTTCCCTGGGGTGTGGTGAACCGGTGGCAGCCCTGGCGCTGCAGCATTATTTTTTATTTCTTAGGAGGGCGGCAGGTTGAGGGGGAGTCCCACACTCCTGCCAAAATCAAGTGGCTTCAAGAATCAGGCAGCTGGGCAGTCGCCAGGGAAGGCAGAGATGGGGAGAATGTTGGCACTGAGACCTGATACCAGAGATAATATGAAGCTTATGTGTACACCCCATCTCTCGCTCCAAAGCCCCAATAACCTCTGTTACCTAGGAACAGCGGAAAGCATTGTCTTTTGCATCTGTACTCTGCCTGAAAGGGATCTATTTTGGAGCAGAACAAGCACCGAAGAGTGAAAACAGGTCCTTCCTTAGCAAGCCAGTCGGTCTTTCCTTCCTGAGCACCTCCCTACCCTCCCCCTACACCTCGCATGTTTGTTTGTGTGCTGTAGAATGCAGGGAAAAACAAACACAACCTTGAGGATAATAAATGGTCAAAGAGGGACCCTTTTGAGACATTTGGGGCTTTAAAAAGTGAAAGGACAGGCACACAAGTTTCATTTACCCTCAACCCATGCTTCTCTCAGGGGAGGTCTTGGATTTCACACGTTCCCCGGACTTAATGACAGATGGTGCCTATCTTCTCAGGAGCATAACAATGCAGTTTGGTAGGTAGCAAAAAAGTCATGACAAGATATTGATCTAGAGAGAATAAAAACTTGCATTGAGATACCCATTCAAAGAAAAATCAAGATGGCTCTATGTTAAAACACTCAAGTGTATAATAGATGAATATTTTGAATAATGTCAGGACATGTATTACAAAATTCTACTTTGTAAATTATACACCATGAGAAAAAATAGACCTGGATAATATAAATATATTTTTGCTTAAATTCTACCACTACTTATGAATAAATATAGAACCATGTAGTGTTAAAGAAAGTTCAGAAAGGTTTAGTTGACATACTAGAAAAATCCCCACATTTCCCATATAACAGAAGGCATACGGCCAAGAGCAGCACTTGGGAGTTCCTGTGCTGCATTCAGAGGCCCACGCTGACCTCTTCCATCATAATACATGGCTCCTAAAGTCACCCGCGGCAACGACATCTGACCAACAGATGCAAGAAGAGAATGTGAAGTGTCGCAGGGGGGAGAGGTATTGGTTATAGACCAGGCCTGGTACTTATACTCATCCCGCTCACCCTACAATGCATTGCCCCAAGCCCAGTCCCATGGCCCTACCTAGATGTGCAAGGAGCTGAGAAGAGGAGTCCATGGCTGAGGAGCGGCACCTGAGCAACAACACTACATTATGGAAGGGGAACCCAAAGCAGAGCCAGCGTCTCTGCCACTGCAACTAAGAGACCACCTACCACGGTGCTTTCCAAAACGAATTCCTCAAAGTCCTGAAACTCATGCTCCCAACTCTCATTTCTTCTAGAGAACCTTCCCCTTTATCAATTTTAGCTTCTTCAATTTCTTTTAGAGCTTCCATGACTTTAAAAATTAAGGCTAGTCCCGGCCGGTGTGGCTCAGTTGATTGACCATTGTCCCAAGCACTGAGAGATTGTCCGTTGGATTCTTGGATCAGGGCACATGCCCTGATTGCAGGCTCCACTACCAGTAGGGGGCATGTAGGAGGCAGCAGATCAATGTTTCTCTCTCATCAATGCTTCTCTCTCCCTCTCCCTCTCCCTCTCCCTCTCTAAAAAATCAATAAAGCATATTTAAAATTAAATTAAAAATAAAAATGAAAAATAATATGGTCATCTCAATTGAGGCAAAAAAGAATTTAACAAAATTCAGATTTATGATAAAAACTCTCCACAAACTGGGTGTAGAGGGAACATGTTTAAAAATAAGAAAGGCCATCTATGACCAATCCACAGATAACACCATAGTTTTAAAAACTACATTTTTTCATTAAAATCATGGCCCAAAAGATGAAAAATCACAGCCAAATTGACACAAAAATAAATTAAAAACTCTAGATTTAACCAAAAAGGATAGCAATATTCAATTTTTTTTCTTTTCATTAGACAAATCCTACCTGTACATGGGAGGCAAAGTGGAATAGTCAGACACACAAAAAGAAGAAAATACAATCTAATCTAATAAAAGCATAATATTAAAATTGACAGTTTCTTCGGGATGCCTAAGCCAC
>PVJC01026911.1:0-23649 GCA_004026665.1 Murina feae | reverse complement strand
CAGCCAATCAGAGCGGCTGTATGCAAATTAACCCAGCCAAGATGGAGGCCAACAGCCAATCAGAGCGGCTGTATGCAAATTAACCCAGCCAAGATGGAGGCCAACAGCCACGGAACTAGAGCAAACCAAAGGGTTCTGTTGCAACTGCCTGCCTATGGCAGTTGGAAGTGGCACCAGGGCACCAGGGCACCAGGAAGTGGGAAACCAAGGTGGCGGGCCGTGGATTGGGTAAGAGGTGGCAGGGGGTCGGCGGCCTGCTTGGCAGCTGTCCAGGCCCTTGGAGGGAGATCGGGGAGCGGGAAAGAGGCAGCAGGGAGTCAGTGGCCTGCTTGGTGGGCTTCCCAGGCCCCTTGCAGGGACCAGGAAGTGAGAAAGCAAAGTGGCGGGCCGGGGAGTGGGAAAGAGGCAGCAGGGGGTCAGTGGCCTGCTTGGTGGGCTTCCCAGGTCCTTTGCGGGACACTGGGGAGCGGGAAAGCAAGCCTGCAGGGCCGGGGTCCTGCTTGGCAGCTTCCCAGACCCCTTGGCAGCACCGGGAAGTGGGAAAGGAAGGCAGCAGGGGACGGGTGAGTGGGAAAGAGTTGGCGGCCTGCTTGGTGGCTTCCCAGGTTCCTTCCGGGGATCAGGGAGCAGGAAAAGGCTGGCCTGACCACGAGGCGGGATTTTCCCTGCTTTCTGATGGCTGGAGGAAGATGGACAGTAGGCAAGCTTGGGAGGCAGGCAGCACCCAGCCCTGGCCATAGCTCAAAAAAGAGAACAACATGCAGGGGAGGGTAAGAGTCTGAGAGATCAACATAGAGGGGGTGCCTGCTCCAAGCCTCCACAGTGTGCCTGGTGGCAGGCCCCCAGCAGGTAGACACACATAGGAGGACTGCTCCGAGCCTCCCTCAGATGCAGCTGGGGGCAGGTTCCCAGTGGCGACACACACACACACACACACACACACACACACACACAAAAGGCGACTGGCAGACTGGGGCCATCATAGGACATCCACTGAGGGGTCCCAGACTGTGAGAGGGCCCAGGCCGGACTGAGGGACTCCCTCCACCCCGAGTGCACAAATTTTTGTGCACTGGGCCCCTAGTAAATAAATAACCTGCATTCCTTAGATTGACATTTATGAATACATTAAAAAAAACATTCTCACTGCCCAAGCTGGTTTGGCTCAGTGGATAGAAAGTCAGCCTATGCACTGAAAGGTCCCAGGTTCAATTCTAGTCAAGGGTATATGGCCAGGTTGTGGGTTCCACCCCCAGTGGGGAGCACGCAGGAGACAGCCAGTCAGTGATTCTCTCTCATCATTGATGTTTCCATTTTTCTCTCCCTCTCCCTTCCTCTCTGAAATAAATAAAACTATATTTAAAAACAACAACAAAAACTCTCACTTTCAAGAAACACACCTTCAACAAACCACTGGACAATTACAAGAGCTCCAAATCCACTTAATAGACTTTCAGCAACAAAGACAAAAACAGGCAAGCTTAAGACTTCTCTAGCAATCAGTGTTTCAGTATTTCATGTTATTTCAAAATATCTAGATATTCAATAACATTAATTAAAATTCACTAATTTAGAAATGAATAGCTGAAATAAGTTAGATGATTTGCTTAGGTGGCTAGCTTCCAGAAATTTGTATTAAAAAAAAAAAAAAGGCCCAGCCTGGCTGGCATGGCTCAGTGATTGAGTGTTGACCTATGAACCAGGAGGTCACAGTTCAATTCCCAGTTAGGGCACATGCCTAGGTTTCAGGCTCAGTCCCCAGTGTGGGGCATGTAGGAGGCAGCCATTGAATGATTCTCTTATCATTGATGTTTCTCTCTCTCTCCTTCTCCCTTTCTCTGTGAAATAAATATCTTCTATATGTATTAAAGCCTAAGTGACCATTATGATGGGCTGACCAAATGACCAGTCAACTGGTCACTATGACGTGCACTGACCACCAAGGGGCAGACGCTAACACAGGAGCTGGCCCCTGGTGATCAGTGTGCTCCCACAGCCAACCTCCCGCAGTCCCTTTCCCCGACCAGCCGGTCCCAATTGGTCCTGATCAGGCCTGCGTGAGATTTCCCCCATTAGCCCCAATTGCTGGCCAAGCCGAGGGACCCCACCCATGCATGAATTCATGCACTGGGCCTCTAGTATATATATAAAAGGCCCAGACAAGATTTTTAGTATTTGCATTTCGAAGGTCCTGAGATTTTGCTTCCAAACCAATTATCTATAAGCATTTTGAGCTGAACGGGGGAGGTTTTGAGAAAGGTAAAAGATTTTAGTGGGTTTTGATATTCTGGAGCCATACCTCTGATCTTATAAAGATTACACTTTAAAACAAAGATAGTACTTTTTTTATTCCTAAAAGATTGGAAATGTTTGTAAAGGACTAACAAATTCATTCACTCATTTTTGAAATGTTTCTTTCTATCTGAGTATGTTTTTCTCTGCAGCTCTGTAACAATTACAAAGAGATCCAGTTTACAGGTAGCATATAGCTGAGGGTCATTTTTGAGAGTCGTAGGGGCTCACATGTATGGAAAAGACATATTGATCTAAGAAGGTCTCATTCTCCATTCACTTCCCTGGGAATGGGAAAACAGGTCCAGCTGTTGGCAGAGTAGCATTAAACTTACTGGTGCCATTAACTGGCCAACCTTTCCATTGTCCCCTTTATAGCGGGGCCAGGCTATACTGCAAAAGATTAGCCTTTTTTTCTTGAGGGACCCTGAGCCAAATTTCTCCCTGTTGGAGAGTATGTGTCCTCAGAAACAGGACTCTCAAGGCACTGTGGCCTGGTTCCCCACCTACAGCATGACATCTGTAGCAAGCTGAGAGTTAGAGGCATCTCTGCAAGTCTCTGGGCTGTTCGGGCCATTCTGAGCAGGGCAGGTCTCCTGTTTAGCTCTCTCTCAGGCTCTCACAGAAGTTCATAATGAAGAAAAGATGGTTAGCAAATGTTCAGTCAGTCTCAAGATTAGTTTCCCCTTGGGAGGTTCTCTTTTTAAAATCATCATTTTCCCCTTTTGGTATAGTATTTGGTTCATCCTATATAATAAAAGCTTAATATGCAAATTGTCTCATCAAGCAGGAGTTCTACTGACTGGGAGTTCGAACATTCACTATGATGTGTGCTGACCACCAGGGAGCAGTGAAGAACATGGCAGGCAGTGGCAATGTGGCGCTGGCTGTGGGCGGCAGTGGAGGCACTGCCAACCCTGATGGGCTCTGATGACAGCGGACTGTGGCGGGATGGTGACAGTGACTAGTAGCAGCAACAGGGGGTGGGGCCAGTGAGGGGCGGGTCAGGCCAAGGTGGGGTGCCAGGTGGGGCTGCAGTGCTGTGAGGCTGGGAGCACAAGCTGGGGCTGTGAGGCTGGGCACATGAGCTAGGACACAATATCCACAGGCCACCCTGAGGGACCCTACCCATGCATGAACTTTGTGCACCGGGCCTCTGTGCCCTAATCCATGCACCAGTGGGGTTCCTTAGCCTGGCCTGTGCCCTTGCGCAATCTGGGACACCTCAGGGGATGTTGGACCGCTGGCTTTGGCCCTATCCCCATAGGCCTAGGATGTAGTAGTGCTCAAAGTGGAAGGTAGCTCCCGCTCATTCCGGCCTCATTGAACCTGCTGTGGGCTCATGCCCAGTCAGTCTCAGATTAGGAGAGGTTTGCATCACCACAGCAGTGCTCTCCAGCCTGAGCCCGGCATCTGCACCTGTCAGTTAGCTGAGCGATGCTCCCGCTGTGGGAGTGCACTGACTGCCAGGGAGCAGCTCCTGCATTGAGCATCTGCCCCCTGGTGGTCAGTGCATGTCATAGTGACTGGTCGACTGATCATTTGGTCATTCGGTAGACTGGTCACTTAGGCAAATATATATACTAGGGGCCCGGTGCCCAAAAATTTGTGCACTCAGGGGAAGGGGGTCCCTCAGCCCGGCCTGTGTCCTCTTGCAGTCTGGAAAACCTCAGGGGAGATGTCCACCTGCTGGCATGCCTGGGTGAGGGGCTGAGGGCCATTTTCAGGCTGCCCACAGCCCCTTCAGGGTTCGTGCACTGGGGGGTGGGAGGGCTGGTGAGTGCAGGCCTGGACGTTTCCCACCGGAGGGCCCACGATCACACACGCCTGGTGGGCCCCCACTGCTGATGGGACACACCTGGTGCAGAGCTGGGTGGCGAGCCAGGGGCAGACGCTGGTGCAGGATCCCTCGGTGAGGCCCTGCTGCTGAGCAAACACACCCAGGGTGGAGCTGGGCAGCGAACTGGCTTCGGATGCTCTGTACTGTGCAGCAGATGCTTCTGCACACACTGTGGAGGCCCCTGGGGGGTGGATGAAGGTAGTGGACCCAGGACAGGTGCTCCTGCACGTCCCCGAGGAGGCTCCCGGGGCAGAGCCAGGCAGCAGACCCCAGACTGGCGCGCCTAGATGCCCCGAGGAGGCCCCAGGCCAGAACACCCCCACTGATCTGACACACCTGGCACAGCTGTGCTGGCTGTGGAGGCTCCCAGTGCAGAGCCGCCCTGCCAGCCTCCATCTTGGCTGGGTTAATTTGCATACAGCCGCTCTGATTGGCTGGTGGGCCTGGTCGTGAGCAGAGGCTCAGCCAGCCTAGGCAGGCAGTTGCAACAGAAGCTTCTGGTTTGCTCTAGTTCCATGGCTGCTGGCCTCCATCTTGGCTGGGCTATTTGCATACAGCTGCTCTGGTTAGCTGAGAGGCGTGGCTTGGCTGGTGGGCGTGGCTTAGGTGTTTTGGGTAATGGTCAATTTGCATATTACTCTTTTATTAGATTAGATATTAGTGGCCCAGTGCATGGAATTTGTGCTCGGGTCGGGGAGAGTGTCCCTCAGCCCGACTTGCACCCTCTCCAATCTGGGACCCCTCAGAGGATGTCCGACTACTGGTTTAGGCCCAATCCCTGCAAGATCAGCTGATGGACATCCCTCTCACAATCCAGGACTGTTGGTTCCTAACCACTCACCTGCCTGATCGCCCCTAACTACTCTTCCTGCCAGCCTGCTTGCACCCAATTGCCCCCTTCTGTCCTGATCACCCCTAATTGGCCCCCTCCTGCCAGCCTGGTCATCCCCAATTGCCCCTGTCCCCACAGCCTGCTCTCCCCCAAATGCCCTCCCTGCCAGCCTGCTTGTCCCCAACTGCCTCCCCTGCTGGCCTATTGCACCTAACTGCCCCCCACTTCCAGCCTACTCACCCCAACTGCCCCCTGCCAGCCTGCTCACCCCCAACTGCCCCCCATTAGCCTGACCACCCACTAATGTCTTCCCCTCCTGACCTGATCTCCCATAACCACCTCTGCCTCAGCCCTGCCACCGTGGCTTTGTCTGGAAGGACTTCTGGAGGTATCCCAATCTAATTATCATATTATCCTGTTATTATCCTTCTGAAAAAAACATGTGGACATCACTGATTTACAAAAAAAATCTCTCCCTATCAGGTGCTTTGAGGCTGATTTGATGGGTAAAATGTATGTTTTCCTGTAACATGCTTTAGTTGAAGGGGACAGGTCCTGATTTTAAAACAGTCATTGTTTGGTGAGGTACCCTTACCATGGTAGCTTTACTCTGAGGTAGAAGGATCCTTAATCGGATTAAGAAGTAATAAAGCAGTCCTAGTCTCTACAGGGGCCTTAGTAACTTCCCCTTTTCATATAATTTCAATTTCTCCTAAGGTATTAATAAGGAGAAGGGGAAATGCCCTCTCAGAGTCCTGGAGCAACCCTATGTTTGCTTCTGTCTGTTTTCTCTTTGTAAATCCCATTTCAGTATTTTATGATCTTTCTTATGGTGATCTGGCTTTTTATAGCAAAAACAGACTCCTCTACAGTGTCACAGCAGACCTTATTTAGTAATTCTGTTGCTTGGCTCTCAGAAACCAGTAAGTGTATTAATTGGAATAGGTCAGAATAGCCAGGATTACATGTCCTAACAGTTAAATTTCTTTGTGAACCCATCAAGGTCCTGGATAAAGTCAGGAATAATTGCTGGTTCCACTCCAGCTGAGACCAGTTTTTTTTTTTTTTCCCCAGAGGGAGCTGTTTAAATTCCTATTCTCATTTTCTCTTAAGTCAGTGGAAGTAGAGGAGACAGAAGGGGAAGGAAGAAGGGAGAGGAAAGGGCAAGTCCAGACAAGGAAGCTCAGAGAGCAAAGGATATGATGGAAGAGCTATAGAAAGGTGAAGAATAGGGTGTAGGCTGGTATTAACTTCAGAATAGTTCTGAGACAGTCTCTAGAATTTATTAATTTTCTTTTTTTAAATATTTTTTTCTATGCTTGTCCTTAGAAGTTTCTAATTTCTAAATCAAGATGTGCTTCCCATTTATTCATTCAGTTTAATTTTAAAACTGGCATTTTCCTAATGTTTACATGCAAAATATGAGTTTAGATACCCAAAGACAACTGCATTTTGACCTTTTTGAAGTTGATATTTTCTAGTTAAATCTTCATATTATGCAAAGCACTTGCAAGTAAAGGCTTCCTATCAGGAATATTGAATGATGGCTGGGGTTTGGGAGTTTCTGGCCTTGGAGGCACAATTTTGTGTGTTAACTTTTTAAAAAATTTTATTTTATTGTTTAAAGTATTACAAATAGTAGTACATATTTCTCCTTTTCTCCCCAATTGACCTTCCCCCGGCCTCCCTCATCACCCCCCCTCAGCATATGCCCTCACCGCCCACCCACCCCCCCGCAGTGTTTTGCGTCCATTGCTTATGCTTTATGCATGCATACAAGCCCTTCAGTTGATCTCTTACCTCACCCCCCAACCCTCCCCAGCCTTCCCGCTGCAGTTTGGTGGTCTGTTCGATGCTTCTCTGCCTCTGTATCTATTTTTGTTCATCAGATTATAATGGTCTTTATTATCCATAAATGAGTGAGATCATGTGGTATTTATCTTTCACCGACTGGCTTATTTCACTTAGCATAATGCTCTCCAGGTCCATCCATGCTGTTGCAAATGGTAAGAACTCCTTTTTTTTACAGCAGCATAGGACTCTGTTGTGTAGATGTACCACAGTTTTCTAATCCACTCATCTGATGATGGGCACTTAGGCTGTTTCCAAATCTTAGCTATGGTGAATTGTGCTGCTATGAACATAGGGATGCATATATCCTTTCTGATCGGTGTTTCTGGTTTCTTAGGATATATTCCTAGAAGTGGGATCACTGGGTCAAATGGGAGTTCCATTTTTAATTTTTTGAGGAAACGCCAGATGATACCTCTTTATTGTTTTGATTTGCATCTCTCAGAAGATTAGTGACTTTGAGCATGTTTTCACATGTCCCTTGGCTTTTTGTATGTTCTCTTTTGAAAAGTGTCTATTTAGGTCCTTTGCCCATTTTCTGATTGGATTGTTTATCTTCCTTTTGTTAAGTTGTATGAGTTCCCTATAAATGTTGGAGATTAAACCCTTATCAGAGATAACATTGGCAAATATGTTCTTCCATGTAGTGGGCTTTCTTGTTGTTTTGTTGGTGGTTTACTTTGCTGTGCAGAAACTTTTTATTTTGATGTAATCCCACTTGTTTATTTTCTCCTTAGTCTCCATTGCCCTAGGAGTTGCATCTTTAAGTATATTGCTACGACAAATGTCTGCTATTTTTCTGCCTATGGCTTCTTCTAAGATTTTATGGTTTCCCATCTTATATTTAAGTACTTTATCTATTTTGAGTTTTTTTGTGTGTGTGTATGGTGTAAGTTGGTGGTCTAGTTTCATTTTTTTTGCATGTATCTGTCCAATTTTCCCAACACCATTTGTTGGAGAGACTGTCTTGATGCCATTGTATCCTCATGTCTCCTGTGTTAAATATTAATTGAGCATAATGGCTTGTGTTGATTTCTGGGTTCTCTGTTCTGTTCCACTGGTCTATATGTCTATTCTGGTGCCAATACCAGGCAGTTTTGAGAACAATGGCTTTGTAGTATAGCTTGATATCTGGTATTGTGATCCCTCCTACATTTTTCTTGTTTCTCAAGATTGCTGCAGCTATTTGGGCTCTTTTTAAATTCCAGATGAATTTTTGGAGAATTTGTTCTTGGTTTTTGAAGTATGCTGTTGGTATTTTAATGGGGATTGCATTGAATGTATAGATTGCTTTGGGTAGTATGGACATTTTAATGATGTTGATTCTACCAATCCATGAACATGGTATATTCTTCCAGTTGTTCATGTCTTCCTCTATGTCTTTTTTCACCATCCTGAAATTTTCTGAGTACAAGTTCTTTATCTCCTTGGTTACATTTATTCCTAGGTATCCTTTTTTGTTGTTGCAATGGTAAATGGGATTGCTTTTTAAATTTCTCTTTCTGTGAGTTTATTATAGGTGTATAGAAAAGTCATAGACTTATGGGTGTTAATTTTGTATCCTGCTACATTGCTGAATTAATTTATTAAGTCTAGTAGTTTGTTTTTTTATGAATCTTTGGGGTTTTCTATGTACAATATCATGTCATCTGCTAATAAGAATAGTTTTACCTCTTCTTTTCCAATTTGGATGCCTTTTATTTCTTCTTATTTAATTGTGATGGCTAATACTTCTAGTACTATGTCGAACAGAAATGGTGACAGTGGGCATCCCTGTCTTGTTCCTGTTCTTAGGGGAAATGGTTTTAGTTTTTGTCCATTGAGTATGATGTTGGCTGTGGGTTTGTCATATATGGATTTTATTATGTTGAGGTATGATTCTTCTCTTCCCACTTTGCTGAGAGTTTTTATCAAGAAAGGGTGTTGGATTTTGTCAAATGCTTTTTCTGCATCGATTCATATGACTATATGATATTTGTCTCTCAGTTTGTTTTATGGTGTATCACATTTACTGATTTGCGGATATTGTACCATCCTTGCATCCCCACAATAAATCCCACTTAGTCATGATTATTATCTTTTTAATATAATGCGGAATTCGATTTGCTAGAATTTTGTTGAGAATTTTGGTGTCTATGTTCATAAAGGCTATTGGCCTGTAATTCTCTTTCTTTGTGGTGTCTTTTCCTGGTCTTGGGATTAGGGTGATGCGTGGGCGATGAGAAACAGAGTCAAGTCGCTGGTGCTCACTGCTGCTTCTCGCATGGAGAATGAGGGTCCTCAGTTTGCTTGGAGGGCTGCGTTGCACAGCCACCCTGTGTTGGTGGGAGGTCCACTCCTACACTTCGGGAGACAGACTTCCATGTGCCCTCACCCAGAATCAAAGTCAGGTGGCACAACTGCCCTGAGTGGGCCTGGGGTTTGGTCACAGGAGTGTGTGCTGTGAGAAACAAACTCCCCATGTTTGCGCACCCAGGCTCAAATTCAGTGCAGCCTCCCTGTGTGGGCAGCAGGCCTACTTATGTGGAGAGGGTCTAGCAGTTCCTATACAGCTGTAGTGGGCTGGCAGGGAGGGGGATGGGCTCTGTGACTCACAGAAATCCGCAGCGGGGGTGCCTGGAGTCTTGGTATCCCTGGGTCTGCAGCTATGGTTGCAGGTCTTTTACCCAAGTGGCTGTAGGGTCCCAGTTTGTATCTGAGACCAGATTGATGGTGATGAGACTAGGATCCTAGTCTCAAGCAGTTCTGTTCTTCATGGTTTGGCAGCCCGCTTGAAGACCTGCAGGATCTGACTATCCCCATCTCTCTCTCTCTCTCTCTCTCTCTCTCTCTCTCTCTCACACACCATGTCCACACACTCCTCTATCGCTTCTTCACTCTCTCACACACTTTTCCTCCCTACCTTTTTGCCAGTCGCCATCTTTTCTCTCCCTTCCATGTTAATTTTAGTGTTTTGTTTTGTTTTTTAATATCTACAGTCTGAGCAAATTTTCTAGTGATGATAGGAAGTGGGTCAAAGTGTGCTGCTTATGGGTTGAGCTCCATAAAGCTTTCACCCCTTGAGTCTTATTAAACTCTCTTATGTGCCTCAGTTTCTCTCCCAACTGTCTAAAACAACCAGGAGGGCTTGAGGCCCTGGCAGAACAAGCCTTAAGGAAGCACCCTGGCTGCGCCAGTCAGTTAATTACAGTTGCCTTGGGGTTTCCCTATGGGACTCCTGCATGTCATGAGACTTGACCTGTGACACCTCCATAAAGATTCTTAGTTGCCTAAGAACATCCAAGATTCAGGCTTTAGGGAGGATATGCCTTTTTATCTTCAGAGCTGAATGAGTTCAGCTCTCATTTATTTGGCAAAGGATTTTTTACTCAGACTCTCAGAAAGCAATTCCAATTGAAAAACCAAAATCAAAACCAGCCACCAATTTTTCCCTCCAGCCTAGGTCTTTCAACCCTTAACCTTAGTTCTACCTTGAGGATTTTAAAAACACAGCTCAAATAAGCTGCACCCTCTACCAAAAGCAAGGGAAGGTCTTGAATCCAAGAGATAATTCACACAAGTTCACCTAATAGGAGGGGAACCGGCAGGCTCAGTGGGCCCTTTGCTGGATCCCAGCACCGGGTTTGGATCCACGGCACGGTCCTGGGCGAGTTTCTTTGGAATTCTGCTGACTACACAGAGTAATGTTAACGTGAGAAACATTCAAACCTGTAAAGAATTTCTGTGAGTTTATTTGAGCCAAACTGTTGACAATTACTGGGAAGCTGAATCTCAATGTATTGAGATAATGCTCCCAGGAGGTCAACATTTAGATACCCATGGTAGTTAGAACTTCTTTTAACCTTCCCAAGTCGTATGCACCAGCCCAGAAGTTAGTTTTTAGATGTTCTCCCATCTACTATGTGACTACCCTTGAACCAGAATTTTTATCAACAAATTCAGGTTCAAAACACAAAGGTTCACGACTGCTTGCTGGTCCTTGCAGTGTAAGCATTTACTTTCCTCCTTACTTTGTACGGCCTAGGGGAGCTGCCAAAAAATGTGTTTTTTGTTTATTGGTAAGGGGTCTTATTGAAATAAAATTACTTAAGAATGTGTCTATTGCAATTAAAATAGCTATAATGTTTATATTAACACTAGGGGCCTGGTGCACAAAAATTTGTGCACTCAGGGGGTGGGGGTCCCTCAGCCCGGCCTGTGTCCTCCTGCAGTCTGGGACACCTCGGAGGAGATGTCCACCTGCTGGCATGTCTGGCCAGCCTGAGTGAGGAGCTGAGGGCTATTTTCAGGCTGCCCACAGCCCCTTCAGGGTTCATGCACTGGGGGGTGAGAGGGCTGGTGAGTGCAAGCCTGGACGTTTCCCACCAGAGGGCCCACGATTGCACACGCATGGTGGGCCCCCACTGCTGAAGGGACACACCTGGCGCAGAGCTGGGTGGCGAGCCAGGGGTGGACGCTGGTGCAGGATGCCTCGGTGGGGCCCTGCTGCTGAGCAAACACACCCAGGGTGGAGCTGGGCAGCGGACTGGCTTCAGATTCTCCAAACTGTGCAGCAGACGCTCCCGCACGCCCTGTGGAGGCCCCTGGGGGGTGGATGAAGGTAGCAGACCCTGGATGGGTGCTCCCACACGCCCCCGAGGAGGCCCCCGGAGCAGATCCAGGCAGCAGACCCAGGACAGGCGTTCCTGGACGCCCCGTGGAGGTCCCAGGCCGGACCCCCCCCCACTGAGCTGACACACCTGGCACAGCTATGCCAGCCATGGAAGCTCCCAGTGCAGAGCTGCCCTTCCAACCTCCATCTTGGCTGGGTTAATTTGCATACAGCCGCTCTGATTGGTTGGGAGGCATGGCTTGGCTGGTGGGCGTGGCTGTGAGCAGAGGCTCAGCCAGCATAGGCAGGCAGTTGCAACAGAACCCTCTGGTTTGCTCTAGCTCCATGGCTGCTGGCCTCCATCTTGGCTGGGTTAATTTGCATACAGCTGCTCTGGTTGGCTGGGAGGCATGGCTTGGCTGGTGGGCGTGGCTTAGGTGTCTCGGGTAATGGCAATTTGCATATTACTCTTTTATTATATTAGATTTTAAAGTTTGGTTGCTCTGGGAACATTGGTTTACATATGTATAAATAGGTGATAATGAATATGATTAAGTGTTCTGTATGAAAACTTCAGCTTTCTAGGAAAATGTTAGTGTGGCTATTCTCCCTAGTTGAGTTTCTGTGTGTTTTATATAGTCAGTTAAAAAATTGATTCATGAAGTTTTCCCACCTGAAATCTTAGCAAATATATTGATCACAGGTTGCATAAGATCTGATTATGAAGTTACCAGATTAAGAAATAGTTGTGGGAAAACAAAACTAAGTATTTGCATTTAAATACTTTGTCCAAAATTTTTATTAAAATTATACTGGTTAGAGGAGGAAGGTTCTGGACCTAAAGGTACATTCCACCCTGGACCCTGGGGGCCCCTCTCGACAGTCTGTCACACTTACCTGTGTGGTCCCATTTCATTGTTAGAAATCCATGTCCCAGCACTTGCTTCTCTTTCTTCTTAGTGAATTGTTATTTCTCAAAACACTACAGGTGTCTGTTCTTTCTACCTCTTACTCATTTTCATTCCACTTTGTATGTCTTAATGCCCTTTCTCCAACCATTGGTCTGTCTTCTGGAATCTCTGTGCTTCAAAGAGGTCATACTGAAAACACAATTGTCACCTCTTCCTTCAGATTATAGGTGTACTGTGCTCTGTCTTTCTCCAAGACACTTTATTTTCCACTTATTATCCTGTGGATGTCACATCTTCCACACACAAGAGCACAGAGGCCAAGCTGAAAGGAGAAAAAAATGGAACTTCTCATTGATCTCTAGGGAATATTTTCAAATCAACTCAGTAAATACATGTTGTATGTTTGATATGCTTCAGATACTACGTGTTATGGAGTGGGGTGAGCAAGAGGAATAGATATAGAAATACAAAAAGAAGAGCTCTAGCCACTGAGAAGGTTAGGGTTGGTGGAGAAAAGCCATACGCACCCAGATCATTGCACAGGCTAGGTGTGGGAAAGGAAGGATTGGACAGAGTCGCAGGACCCAGAGCTCATCCTTCCCAGTGGGGACAGAGGAAAACTTGAGAGAGGAGTTTGCACTTCTGATGAGAGTTGAAATGTGGTTCGGGTGTCAAGGGAAGGCTACCAGAGACCCAGAGCCTGGGAGTCAGAAGCAGGTAAGATGAGCAAGTGCTAAACGGGGTGGGGAGTGCCACTGATTCCTTAACAGGACAAGGAAGAGCGGTGACTGTGGGTGCGTGGGGACAGTTGTGGTGGACTTAGGTGGAGTTTATGGTAACCGTCAGAGCCATCAAAAAGATTTTCCATATATTTTATTTTTTGAGAAGATGCTACATACACGTTTAAAGGAGAAAAGGTGCCCTCATAACCTTTCTGCTTAGAGGGACACCACTGCTCCTTTCTTGTCTGTGATTTTTATTTATTTATTTATCTTTATTGTTCAGATTATTACAGTTTTTCCTCTATTTTTCCCCCATAGCTCCCCTCCTCCCATTCCCCACCCCCCACCCGCTGTCCCCACCTCCCCCCCACGGTCCTCATCCATAGGTGTACAATCATTGTCCATTCTCTTCCCGCGCACCCCAACACCCTTTACCTCCAAAAATTGTCAGTCCACTCCCTTTCTATGCCTCTGATTGTATTCTATTCACCAGTTTATTCTGTTCATCAGATTTTTTATTCACTTGATTTTTAGGTTCACTTGTTGATAGACATGTATTTGTTGTTCATAATTTTTATCTTTACTTGTCTGTGATTTTAAGATAGACAATTAACATCATGTAATATGAAAGTGATAAATTATTTCTTATTTGACTTTGAATGAATTCCATGGAATTTGTTCTTAATATTCCATTAATATAATTTTAATGGCTATATAGTATCCAAAATTTACATTATGTTTTCCCCTCTTGTAGGGTGATCTGTTGACATAGTATTGCCATTCAATATTATTACACTTAAAAAAAAGATTGTTTTCATATGACATTATATTTGAAACTTGCTTACTCCTTTTCATTATTAGAAATCCATGCCACTCGACTAAAACTCAAAGCAGCTTGGGCCACCGAAGCCTCCTGCACCTCTTCCAGCTTCCTAGAAGCTGTCAGAAGCCACCTTCTCTCTCCTTTGTCTGTCCTTGACAGCCTGGGGTGGGCTCTTAGATTGCTTCTCGCCTCCTCTATGCAGGGCTTTTCTCCAGGCTTCTTTCTGAAATGTCTAAGTTCACTCTCTCGGCCACCAGTCCTCTTGTTTAGCACACTCCCTTTTCCTGGGAGGGCTCGGGAGTGGTCCCTCCTAGACACTCACTGCTCCTTCCGCCTGCCACAGTCTTCATGGCCCAAAGGCACTGTTGCCCAGCTGATGCCCTGAAGAAGAAACCTATCAATCTTCAGCCAGACTACCTGTCTTCCACCTGGCAGGACCGGCACACAACCCTGGCCTCTCCACTCAAGCTTCTCGGTTAGTCCCCTGAAATCAGGGACCTTTCTCCAGTAGCTCTTGCTACTGCTAGGGTTGCCTGGCCAGAGCTACTGGCCAGAGTGCCTTGAGTTCAGGTACCCAAATTCAACATGGCTGTACCCTGTTTATTTATTCTTTGTCACCATTATTAATAATGGTGACATTCTGTCTTCATTTACTTCTAACTGACTCCTCCCAGGGCAGTTATCTCAGATCATTTTTTAGTCTCCTTAACTCCAGTTCTCATCCCTGCCCAACTCACTCTGAGAAGCTGGCCTAATGCTCTATTAAGAAGATTGAAAACACCTAGAGAGATCTAATTTTTACCTTTAATATACCCTTTAATATATCCTGGAACCAATGTTTCTCTTCTGTTCAGAAAATGCCAAATTAGATTTAAAAAGTACCAAAATATATTAAAGAAAAGACTAATGATTCATTTTCAAAATCTAAATAATAATGCATAGGTTAAAAAAACCTGTCTTCTGCTTTTAACAAGTAAAAAATACCCGATTCATTTCAGTAAGCATATAATAGTTTAATTTCCATGCTTTTGCACACCATTAACATATTTTAAAATCTAGTTATAAAAATAAAATGTTTACTGAGAAAATGTGGAAAAAATATAAGAATAACATGAAGGGAAAATAATCCATAGAACAAAACAGTGGCTAGATAGTGTTAGGTAGGACCTAGATTGTATAGGATTAAACATTGGCTACTTAACTGATTAGCTGAATAATAATTGTAACTAACTTTGCTCTGATTTCATCATTGTTAAAATTGGGATCAAAATAGTATCCATCCTGTGGAAAAAAAAATATATTGTTAATCCTCACCTGAGGATATTTTTCCATTGACTTTTAGAGAGAATGGAAGAGAGGGAGAGAGGGAGAGAGGGAGAAAGAAAGAGAGAGAGAGATTCATGTGAGAGAGACATGCACCTCCCCATGAACCCCAATTGGGGCAGGGAATGAGCCTTCAACTGAGATACATCCCTTTGACAAAGGGACATGACTTTGACTGGAATTGAACCCAGGACCTTTCAGTCAGACGGTTGATGCTCTATCATTGAGCCAAACAGCTAGGCTATCCTGTGAATTATTTTGATGACTAAATAAAATAATTCATTAAAGTTTCATCACATTCCCTGGCACACCCCTCAAACAATGTAGTTTTCATCTTTTCTTCCAATTTTTTATGTATGCATATTACATACTGTATACATGTGTGTTTAGAAAACGAGTCACGTGTGTGAGATGCACTATGCCCTGCTTTCCAACTTAACAGTTATCTTGTCAGCACTTCCCTGAGCTAGTTTGCATGCTTTGAACACATGGTTTTTAATGGCTGAAGAGCATTCTGTTCTCTGGCTTTACTATAATTTACTTAACGAAATCTCTATTGTTGGTTAATTAGGCAGTGGCAATTTTTTGCTATTATAAATGGCATTGCAGTGAACATCCTGGTACATAAATCTTTGTTTGTTTCTCTGGTAATTTTCTTGGGATAAATTCCAAGTAGTGTAATTATTAGGTCAATGGATCAGAACATTTGTAAGAATCTTGATCCATGTGGCCAATTTGCTCTCCAGGAAGTTTGTCTTAATTTACATTCCCCACAGCAATATGTAGGGTTTCTATGTCATCATACCTTGACCACTGATGGACAGTACACAATATTCCATTCAGGAGATGCAGGCCTCTTAGCAATGAGCACCCTTACAGCACTTCCCATTTGCCCATTTTGGTTATAGGAGTGAGTTTTGAGTGATGCTGAGAGATTAGACCTTAAGTGTAGCTTTCCTTAAAATTTTTTAAAAATTAATTTCAGAGAGGAAGGGAGAGGAGAAGAGAGATAGAAACATCAATGATGAGAGAGAATCATTGATCATCTGCCTCCTGCATGCCCCACATTGAGAATCAAGCCCCTTCATCTGGCATGTGCCCTGACCAGGAATTGAACCATGACTTTCTGATTCATAGGTTGACACTCAATCACTGAGCCATGCTGGCTGGGTTAAAGCTTTCCTTTAGGCAATTACTCCCAGAGTACTAAAATGAACTTGAGAAACTTTAAGGTACAAAAGTAAAAAATTAAATACAGATCTCAATTATTTTATAGACAAGTGTTATAGTTATTTAAAAAATGCTTATCCTTCTCTAACTGGTTTGGCTCAGTGAACAGAGCATCGGCCTGTGGACTGAAAGGTCCCAGGTTTGATTCTGGTCAAGGGCATGTACCTTGGTTGAGGGCACAACCCCAGTGGGGAGTGTGCAGGAGGCAGCTGATCAATGTTTCTCTCTCATCAATGTTTCTAACTCTCTATCCCTCTCCCTTCCTCTCTGTAAAATAATCAATAAAATATATTAAAAATAGATAAAATAAAAATGCTTATCCTGTATAATAAAAGAGAAACCTGTAAATTGATCGTCCCTTCATTACGCTCACCAGCCAATCAGGAGTGAATATGCAAATTAACCCAACAAAGATGGAAGTTAATTTGCATGCACAGGTGCTGGGTAGAGAGCAGAAGTGGGAGAGCTAGCAGCTTGAGGGGCTGTGGCTCCCTCAGTTGCTCCCAGCTCAGGGAGCACCAGGAATTATGGGAATAGTAGTTCTGATGACAGCTCCAGGACCGGAAGTAGAAGCCCAAAGTGTGGGGAGCACCAGGAATGCTGGGAATTGTAGGTCTGGTGGCAGTCAGATCTCCTAGTCACTAAAGCAAAGTGCGCCTGGAGCAAGTTACTGTTGTGGTTGGGGATGGAGGGAAAGCAAAGGTGAGAGACGTAAGTAAAATCAGTGTCTAGGAAAAATTAAAGGGAAGATATCCTAAAACTTCCAGGAAATCTCCACCAATGAAGCAAATAAAAAAAAAAGCCTCTATTATTCTGTGAGTAACAAACCAAACCAGGTTGAGGTCTCAGACAATTTGCTCATATGATTGCAAAGACAGAAACTCCCGGATTGGAAAGGGCTCCCAGATTGGAGAGGGTACAGGTCTGGCTGAGGAACCCTCCCACCTCCCACCTCCACCTCTCATGCATGAATCTTTGTGCACTGGGCTCCTAGTAAGATTATATTGTTCATTTGGTAGTCAACTTCCCTATAACTTGCAGATGGCTGCAAGTAAGACCCATTTTTAATTTCTCTCATGGTTGGGCACCAACTCTGGGTACATGCCCTGGGTATTCCTAAGAGTTGGCTCTTGACATGTAAAGAGGGAGCAGAAGGAAGACTTTCTGCCTCAGATGCACGGCTTCTCAAGAACCCAAGGTGGGGAAAGGCATGTGGACAGGGCTATGGGGATGAGGCAGCAGAGAGCAGGAAGGCCGACTCCACCTGAAGACGCTAGGCTACATCCAGATCCCAACTCCTTAACTGGTAAGGCTGACTAATTGTATCTGCCATTGTAATGGTGCATTTCAAGACTATGGATGTGAACTGTGTGTGTGTGGTGTGTTTAAGCCCTTTTTTCTTTTTTTTTACTTGAAATAATGTGTGCCGGTTAGAAAAGAGGGGATTTGTACTTGACTCTGTGAGGTAAAGGCTGTAGTTTGTGCTGAATCCAGGTGCTACGTACTGAGCTGGGTAAGAAAGAGACTTTTCATGTTGCCTGGGAGTGTGATGGCAATTAACACGTGTGTGGGAACAAGCCAGAGCAGTGTGTCTGTGCTGGGACTGATCAGGGCAGCACATGCTCTGAGGCACAAGCCGGCGCAGCAGGGCTGGCATGAGTGAGGCTGCCCTGCCTGTGCCACCCAGACAGCGAGCGGAGACTGGGAGAGAGAGGAAGTCACTCAGGAGGTGCAGACCCAGCGCCGAGAGCGGAGGAGAGGCAGGTTTATGTAAGCAGCGCTCAGGGCCGAACAACACAGGGCTTGTAGATGAGATTGCACTGGGCCTCGTGCTTGTTGGACGTGCTTGTCCCGCTGTCTTGGTCACAGGCCTGAGTTTGGTCAGTATACGGATTTTTCTTTAAAGAAATAGAGGCCCATGCCCTAGCTGGTTTAGCTCAGCAGATAGAGCGTCGGCCTGTGGACTGAAGGGTCCCAGGTTCGATTCCAGTCCAGGGCATGTACCTTGGTTGCGGGCACATCCCCAGTAGGGGGTGTGCAGGAGGCAGCTGGTCAATGTTTCTCTTTCATTGATGTTTCTAACTCTATCCCTCTCCCTTCCTCTCTGTAAAAAATCAATAAAAAATATTAAAAAAAAAAAGAAATAGAGGCCCAGTTAGATATTGTCTGTTGTATCAACAGGGAGTACTTTCAACCTAGATTCTTTGGTGATAGGCATGCTGCAGCAGCAAAGCAGTTATTGGTGTTTTCACATCACACCATCCTCCCTGAGGGAGAGAGAGTAACTAGGTTAACACTGCAATGCTTCCACTGCTAACACTTCGGTAGCTTTGTTCCGCAAATCCTCCGGAAGGTGTGATGCTTTGCGACACACCCTTTGATTTGGGGTTAGTCCATGCTGTGGCTCAGGGGGCGCTGGGGACAGTCTTTCAGTTACCAGGGTAGCACAGCCGCTGGGCTCTGCGGGGAGAATCCTGGTGAGTGAGTGCCCGTGGGCACGTGGACTCTGATTTCCTCCTTAGCCTTGAATTGGTGCTTTTGGCATCTGAATCCTTCTTGATTCTTATCTTAGTCTGTAAATAGCACAGAAATTGCACATGGAAAAATGGAACAAATCATACTTTCTTTCAAAGCATAAATGAAGCATTCCATAGAAGAAGGGAAGAGTTGTTGCAGGGTGGGGGTGGGTTGGGAGCGGGGGATGCACCCTGGCTAGTGCCAGTGTGAAAAAAGAACGAAGTCAATTGGTTTCAAACTCTACCTCAAAGAAAGTTTTGAGCATTTGCACTTTTTTTCCTTAACCACCCTCTTAGCCCTGTTGCCAAATATCAAATCCTGAGTTTTCTGAAGGTTTGAAAATATTCCCATTAATTTTTCTCTCCCATAGCCCTGCATTTACCAGGCTTGGAATGGAAACAGTGAAGCTGGTAATAAGGGCACCATGGTATTCCCGGGCTGGCGGAGGCCGGACGCTCCTGGCAAAACCCTCAGGAAGTCCGTTCCCACCAGGCCACAGTGGAGTTTTCAGTTATAGACTGTTTTGAAAATTCAGGTAAATTTAGAATAAGCGGTTTACTTAAAGAAATAGAGCGAGCTATTTCTTTCACGAAAAATAAATAAGTTTAAGAGTAAGATCCAGAAATGATCTTTCTGAACAGAGGGGAGCTGGACCTGCTGTGACCATGATCCTGGGAGGATGAGGGCTTCTCACCTGCAGGAGACACGGCGTCTGTCCTCTATGGTTTGGTCAAAGTTCACCGACACACGGGCTGCTGCTCACCCGTGGGTTCCAGAAGGCTCCATTTCTTATTCAAGCCATAGGCCTCCAAGAGGCAGCCACTCTGCCAGCTCCTAAGTGGGGGTGTGGGGGGGTGTGGGGGGGGTGGGTGATCTGAGTCACTGAGCTCACGCACCCCCTGCAATGCCCAGGCCACAGTGCACTTTGGGGTTCCACTGCCCAGGGATGCCAGGACACAGTGGTAGGAGGGGAGAGAATAGCTGGCCCCAGCCCCGAAGCAGCTGCAAGCAGCAGGCCGGACTCCACCAGGTCCTGCGGATTGTGCCCACCTGGCGGGGCCCAGGTGGGACCCTGCCCTTGTCCCCTCACCCACGCCACCAGCTTGTTTTCCTGAAGGAGTGACCGGCTCCATTCCACAGTGCTCATCTCAGTCTGGTCCTTACTTTAACTTTACTTTTTATTTACCTATTTTTGTGTGTTGACTGTTGTAATTTATTATTATCATTATTTTATTGTTTAAAGTATTACAAATAGTAGTACATATGTCTCCTTTTCCCCCCATGGACCTCCCCCAGGTCTCCCCTACCCCCTGGCACTTGCCTTCATCCCCTCCCCCTCCAGAGCCTTGCGTCTATTGGTTGTGCTTATACGCATGCATACAAGCACTTTGGCTGCTCTCTCACGCTCCCCCCACCCCACCCCGCCACCACCACCTTCTCCCTGTAGGTTGACAGTCTTACCTTTAACTTTAAACCCATTCCTCCCTGAGTCCACTTTTCTATTTACAACGGCAGCGCCACTCAAGGTCCCACCCTCCCCCTCTCTGTCTGTGCCTTTCTCCAGCTTCCTACCACTGTGTCCTGCTGCACCTCCACGCAGTCTCTGCACCCAGGTGTCCTTTCTTTCACTGGAGGGGCGTTCTTACTCCTTTCTAGGGAAGACACCTCCAGCGAGGTCTCAGCCCCACCTTCCAGGGTGCAGGCCCTCCCTGGGCTGGGAGCCAAGCTCTGGGCTCTGCTCAGCAGAGCCGGGATGTCAGACCTTGAGTCTCCAGCTTCCTTCTTCTTTAGCTTGTCTGTGGCTCCATTTTAATACAAATGGGCATATTAAGAAAAATCTCATTTCAGGAAACACGGGAAAACAAATCATGCAACAAAACAAACCACCATTGCTCTATACACCACTTTAGTTTCCTTTTGTTTCTAGGCAAATCATAATCCTATGGACTGAAAAAATCTCAACATATATGCTTATTTGATTAAAAAACACACGTGAACATTCTGAGGAATGCGTGAAAAGTGTAGAATATTCTAAAGGGAAGAAATACACTTGCATTTCACCTGCATTTTAGTGTAATTCCTTAGACTCTTTAAAAACGTAATTTTAAAGTGCATACTGTACACAGTGCTTGGTGAGAATACCTGGCACCAGAGTGGTCAGAGTGCGACCTGGAGGAGTATGTAGAGAGGTTTAATGACAGATGCCAGGCACCCTTGGGCGCCTTACTACTCTACCATTAAAAGGAAAAAAAAATCCCTATGCTTAGGGCATCCCTGTAAAGATGCAGTAACTCATGATTCAGGTTTTTGACAAAGAAAATGCTCACTATATTATTGTATTTACAGATTTCATGGGAGAAAAATGCTTTTTTTAATGGTTCTCCTCCTGTCTCAATTGTGTCGTAAACTTCACTGGAACAGAGCCCTACATGTATTAGACTGAGAGGCAACGTAAGCTCAGTGGCTAAAAGTAGGTGTTGTGAAACTGCAGGGTCATGAAACATGGGGACTTTTAAAATTGTTGTGTTATCAGAGCCCAGCCTGATCCTCACGGGTGGTTAATAAAGATGCCTGTTCAATGCGCAAATCCTCTATTTCTGGAACTGTTTTTCAAACTTAATGTATAACCTCATGTTTATTCCTACTGCACTTCACTTTTTGGGCCTCAATTTCCCAGTGATGTTCCTTGTTACTTTGTTGAAAGAGATAACCAGGAAAAAGTTACAAAACAAACCTGCATACCACTAGGATGCAGTGACATAGCTCATTTGTCTGAATATTCCATATGCATTTAGTCACTTATGTAAAAACTAGAGGCCTGGTGCACGAATTCGTGTATGGGTGGGGTCCCCAGTGGGGAGGACGCAGATTTGCCCCGCTGACATTGGCGCCAGTTGTCGGGAGCCACCTGGTGGTGCTTTTATATCCTTTCTTCCTTTCGAAACTTCTAGGGAGAGGAAGTGGCCTTTGCGCCCGAGGCCAACTTCTAAGGTAAGGTGACCAGACGTCCCACTTTTGGCGGGACAGTCCCGATTTTTAACAATTTGTCCCGCATCCCGCAGCGTTTTAAAAAAGTCCCGATTTTTGTGTAGAATGCACGACAAGCTAGGGAACGGCGGGAGAACAGGAAGGGAATATACGGTTTTCGGCGGCCATGTGGCTATTTAGTCAGGATATGGGTTTTATATTATTTTTGTTAATTTTATAATGTTAAACTTTAATAATAACAAATAATTGTTGAGAACTGATTATCGAGAACTGCTTATCAAAGTTCGCATTGTTGATCAGTTGTTAGAATTCGACCACCATTGTTTGGACTTAATGAACAATGGCATTTTTTGGAGATTGGCAACGATGAAAACATTGTGTAACTGTCTCTCAGACGATATACATCATACTGTGTGCTAGTAAGTTAGTTAAACAAGTGATTTCATTACAAATCAACTATTCAGATAACTTAAGTAAGTAATTTATTTATTTATTTCATAAATACATAAATTTTCTTGAATTTAGCAGGCAGTACTCATATTATTTATATTTTATAGTGGCGGCAAAAAGTCTAGTGGCAGCCTTGAAAGTGACATGACTTATGTTATGGCAAATTCAGAGGAAAAATAATACAAGTTAGTATTGTTATTATTTAGAAAGAAATGTAGGATTAAAATCAAAATTAAAATAATAACGCGCTGTCCTTACCAGGAACTAATGCTGAGACTGAATGTGTTTTTTTCTATGGTAAATAAAGTGTGGGCATCAGAAAAATCACAATTAAGTGTTGAGACTTTGAAAGCCATTTTATGTGTGAAATATAATTTAACAAATTCTTGTGAAAAATTTCATGACCTTTTAAACAATGACAGCAATCTACTAAAAAAATTCACTCAAATGAGAAATATGCCAAAGAATAAAATAATATTATACATATATTTTTATTTATTATACTAGGGGCCCGGTGCACAAAAATTTGTGCACTCGGGGTGGAGGGAGTCCCTCAGCCCAGCCTGTGCCCTCTCACAGTCTGGGACCCCTCAGTGGATGTCCTATGATGGCCCCAGTCTGCCAGGCGCCTTCTGTGTGTGTGTGTGTGTGTGTGTGTGTGTCACCACTGGGGACCTGCCCCCAGCCGCATCTGAGGCTCAGAGCAGTCCTCCTGTGTGTGTCTACCTGCTGGGGGCCTGCCCCTAGGCACACCGTGGAGGCTTGGAGCAGGCACCCCCTCTATGAT
Organism: Murina feae; assembly: GCA_004026665.1. NCBI lineage: Eukaryota > Metazoa > Chordata > Mammalia > Chiroptera > Vespertilionidae > Murina > Murina feae. The sequence goes on along the minus strand of PVJC01026911.1, from coordinate 492 downwards.
GATCTCTTAGACTCTTGCCCTCCCCTGCATGTTGTTCTCTTTTTTGAGCGTGACCAGGGCTGGGTGCGGCCTGCCTCCCAAGCTTGCCTACTGCCCATCTTCCTCCAGCCACCAGAAAGCAGGAAAAACCCTGCCTCGTGGTCAGGCCAGCCTTTTCCTGCTCCCTGATCCCCGGAAGGGGTCTGGGGAGCCGCCAAGCAGGACTCCAGCCCCCAAGAGCTTGCTTTCCCGCTCCCCAGTGGACCCCAAAGGGCCTGGGGAGCCGCCAAGCAGGCCACCGACTCTTTCCCACTCACCGGTCCTCTGCTGCCTTCCTTTCCCACTTCCTGGTGCCGCCAAGGGGTCTGGGAGCTGCCAAGCAGGCCCCTGGCCCCTGCAGCCTTGCTTTCCCGCTCCCCGGTGCCCCGCAAAGGGCCTGGGCAGCTGTCAAGCAGGCCGAGACCGCCCCGCTGCCTCTTTCCCACTCCCCAGCCCACCACCTTGCTTTCCCAC
>PVJC01026910.1:0-23651 GCA_004026665.1 Murina feae | reverse complement strand
TTTCTTGCCACTCCCTTCTGGCCTGCATGGTTTCTGTTGAGAAATCAGCTGACAGTCGTATGGGTACTCCCTTGTAGGTGATTAACTGTTTTTCTCTTGCTGCTTTTAAGACTCTCTCTTTGTCTTTTGCTCTTGGCATTTTAATTATGATGTGTCTTGGTGTGTTCCTCCTTGGATTCCTTTTGTTTGGGGTTCTCTGCACTTCCTGGACTTGTAAGTCCATTTCTTTCACCAGGTGTGGGAAGTTTTCTATGATTATTTTTTCAAATAGGCTTTCAATATCTTGCTCTCTCTCTTCTTCAGGTACCCCTATAATTCTGATGTTGGTACACTTAAAGTTGTCCCAGAGGCTCCTTACACTATCTTCATATTTTTGGATTCCTGGTTGCCTGTTTTTTGTTCCTGGTATTTCATAACTTTGACTTGATTCTTGCGGTCCTCTGGTCTGCTGTTGGATTTCTGTATATTATTCTTTATTTCAGTCAGTGTTTTTGCTTAATTTCTGATTGGTCTTTGCCATTTTTTTGGTATTCTCATTAAGTTCCTTGAAGGTCTCACTTAGTTCCTCAGAAGTTCGTAGAAGATTTTTGAGTAGCTTTATAACTGTGGTTTTGAACTCTATATCCAGTCGTTTGCTTTCCTCCATTTCTGTCATTTGTGATCTGTTTCTTTGTCTCCGCATTTTGGCTGGTAGAGTGGCGTTTTCTGTCGCAGCTGCAGTCTGTTAATTTGGCTGTAGGCAGGCAGGCAGGTGCGCAGCTTGGGGCGGGGTCTCAGAGTCACTGGGGCAGAGCAACTGGTGATGGCTGCCACTCAGCCAGCTCTGCGGTGCTGTTCCACACCCTGGAGTCTGCACGCCCTAGTCCCACGTCTGGGAAAGCTGCAAACAGTTCTGCTAGAACGCCACAGTCGTCTTCTGCCCCTTTGCCAGACTGCCCGCACAGCATTCAGTGCGACCCCGGAGCTAGTAAACCGCGCCGTCCTTTCCCGCCGCCACCGCAGCTGCCCTGCGTGTCCCTACCATTTTATTTTGGCGCCGAGAACGAGAACTTTGATTCAGTCTTGATGCGCTCCTTCTCTTCTAGTTGTAACGCGTCCACTCCCTTGGTTCTGGAGTATGGTTGTTTAGGTTTATTGTTGTATTTTTTAATATTTGTGGGAGGCTGCGCATTCAGGTATATACCTTATGCCGCCATCTTGGTTCTCTCCCTTGTATTATATTTTTGTTTGTTTGTTTGTATGTCATTTATTTCCACTTTGATCTTTATTATTTCCTTCCTTCTGCTTACACTGGGCTTTTCTTGTTGCTCTCTTTCTAAATCTTTGAGTTGTAGGGTTAAATAATTTATTACCATCTTTTCTTGTTTTTTTTGAGGTAGACCTGTAGAGCTATGAACTTCTCTCTCAAGACTGCTTTCACTGTGTCCCATAGATATTGGATTGTTGTGTTTTCATTGTCATTTGTTGCCATGATGCTTTTTATTTCTTCTTTGATCTCTTTGGTAACCCAATCATAGTTTAATAGTATGCTATTTAGCCTCCAAGTGTTTTTTTTTTTTAATTGTTTTTATTGTAGTTGATTTCTAATTTTATGCCATTGTGATCTGGGAAGATGCTTGATATGATTTCTATTTTCTTGAATTTGAAGAGACTGCCTGTGTAGTCTATTTTTGAAAATGATCTATGTGCACTTGAGAAGAATGTATATTCTGTGGCTTTGGGGTGAAATGTTCTAAAGATGTCTATTAACTCCATCTGATCATAGTGAGTCATTTAGGATTGATGTTTCTTTGCTGATTTTTTGTTCAGAGGATTTGTCCAGTGGTGTTAGTGGGGTTTTAAGTTCCCTCCTATGGCTGTATTGCTGTCAACCTCTCCCTTGATATACTCCAGAAGTTTTATGTATTTAGATGCTTCTGTATTGGGTGCATATATGTTTACCAGAGTTATATCTTCTTGTTGAATTGTTACCTTTAATATTATGAAGTGGCCTTCCTTATCTCTTGTTATGCCTTCACTTGAGGTCTAATTTGTCAGATATAAGTATTACTACCATAGCTTTTTTTTTTTTTTCATTTCCATTTTCACAAAAATCCTTTTACCATCCCTTCACCATCAGTTTGTGTGAATCCTTTTTTTCTGAGGTGGATCTCTAGTAGACAGCAGCTGTATGGGTCATGTTTCATTATCCACTCAGCTACCCTATGTCTTTTGATTGGGGCATATAATCCATTTACATTTAAGATTATTATCGATAGTTACTTATTTGTTGCCATTTTTATTCTTTATGCGTGTTCCTTCTTCCCTTCATATTTCTTCTTTTTACAGCAGTCCTTTTAGCATTTCTTGAACTGCTGGTTTGGTGGTAATAAACTCCCTTACTCCTTTTTTTGTCTGTGAAGCTCCTGATTTCACCCTCAATTTTGATTGATAGCCTTGCTGGGTACAGCATTCTTGAATTCAGACCCTTGCTGTGCATGACTTTGTATATATCATTCCATTCCTTTCTGGTCTAATGTGTTTTCTTTTGAGAAATCAGTCAATAGTCTGATGGGAGAGCCCTTGTAGGTACCTTTCTGTCTCTTTCTGGCAGCCTTTAAGATTCTTACTTTTCTGTTGGCATTTGCCAATTTAATTATAATGTGTCTTGATGTTGGTCTTTTGGATTTATCTTGTTTGGGACTCTGTGAGCTTCTTGGTCTTGTGTGAGTTTTTTCTTCTTCCAATATTAAGGAAATTTTCTGTCATTATTTCTTCAAACAGGTTTCCTATTCTTTACTCAGTTTCCTCTCCTTCTGGGACCCCTATTATGCAGATGTTGTTTTGTTTTGTGGTGTCTCAAAGTTCCCTTGGGCTCTCCTCCTGTTTTTTAAGTTTTTGTGTGTGTGTTTTTTTTTCCAGTTGCTGCTCTGCTTGGGTATTTTTTCCTACCTTGTCTTCTAGCTCACTGATGTGGACCTCTGCTTCTTCTAGTTTATTGTTGATGCTTTCTATTATATTCTTTATTGCAGCAATGTCATTTTTTATTTCTTCTTGATTCTTTTTCATTTCCTCTTGTTAAATTTGTCTTCCATCCTTTTCAGCATCCTTATGACCATTGCTCTGAATTCTTTCTCTGACATGTTGCTTGCCTCCATTTCATTTACTTTCTTTTCCTGTGCTTCCTGTTTTTCTTTCATATGGGGGCTATTTTTTGTATCCTCATGTTTGCTCCTCTCAGGGTGTCTGGTTATGTAACTCTCTCTCCTGTGTTGACCTAAAGTCACAAAATACAACAAGACAAGGCACAATACAGAGGGCACCCAAATACAAATGTTTTATTGATACCAATAACCCTAAATAAAGGTGACCATGAGAGAAAAGAGAATTAGGGGAAAGAAAAGAGTGCAAAAATCATATTGAGAAAAGGAAAAATTGTAAGAGAGAAAAGAAAGAGAAGAAAAAAGAAGGGGGAAAATATGTATATGGGGAGAAAACTAAAAAAATATAGCTAATTCAAAAAATGCAAAGAAGAAACACTCTGAGATGCATGCAAACAACAAACACCCAGACATCAAACCCAGTTGAATCTGAGGAGGCAGAGCTCTCTCTAGGCGATTTCTGACCTTTCTGTCCATGGATTGCCTCACTAGCTGTGTTTAATTCACCAATTCTGGGTGGATATTATTTGATTCATCTGTTCCTTTTATCTGCTCTGTGAGAAGGCACAGGGTCCATTTGTGTATTTGGCACTGGTTTGTCTCCCTATGGACAAACTTTTTAGGCACCTGTGGCCAGGGAGGCTGGAGTCTCAGTGTTTGTGGGTTTGTAGCTGAGGCAGCTGGTCCCTGGGTGATATGGTTGTAGGGTCCCGGGTGGTATCTGAGGTCTCCCTGGTTGAAGGTAAGGCTGGGCTTCTGATCACAGCCACTCTCCCCTTCAAGATGGCATGATTTCTCCAACTATGTATTATTCATTGTTATTTTAGAGTGTATTCTTTTTACTTGTAAAAAAAGGTTTGCTGTAAAACAGTGTGCCATGTTTTACCAGCAGCAGCCTCATACACCTCATGTTGATTGCATCATTTTCTCTTGTGCTTGGTTTAATCTTCTGTTGTTTTATGAAGTTAGCATAACCTAAATATACAGTCTTTATAGAATTTACAATTGTGTACAGTAATATTCTAGGACTTCACATTCACTCACCTCTCACTCACTGACTCATCCAGAACAACTTCTAGTTCTGCAGGCTCCATTCATGATAATAGCCTTATACAGATATCCAATTAAAAAAACTTTTATACCATATTTTTATTGTACCCTTTCTATGTTTAGATATGTTTGGATACACAAATACTCACTGCCCTGTTACAATTGACTACAGTATTCAATACAATAACATGCCAACAGGTTTATAGCCTAGGAACAATAGGCTATACCGTATAGCTTAGAGGTGTAGTGTTTAGTGAGTTATGCCATCTAGGTTTGTTTAAGTATGATGTTTACACAATACCAAAATGACCTAATGATGCATTTCTCAGAATGTATTCCCATGATTAAATGGCATATGACTATTGCCTTCTATTCCTGTTTTTTGTCCATTTAGCTATTGAACTATTTTCCCATTAATTTGAGTTAACTTTTAATACCTCTTAGATTATGATTAGGAAAATTGAGAAGTGAAGCCAAGTGACTCAACAAAGAGTGTCAAAGGTAGAAACTGGATAGATCAGGACCAGAGCCTTAATTAACTGTTCAGAACTTTCCCACGGTGTCATATTACTACTGTCTCATAAGTTAATCCATTGGCTTTTTATTTGGAAATTACTGTCCAAATATTTTTTTTTTGTTATTGTTGATGCAAATAAATTTCATAGGGCCTGATTGTGCCTGGGTGTAGCAACACATTGAATTTCTAAACCTGTAGACCTATAAGGTCTTATAAGGACCAGCCTAAGAAAGTCTTTAATAAATTACAACCATAGTTTCTCTCAAGACCCAAGTTGCCATGGCTTTCCTTGCTTCTTATTTCATATTTATTCATTCTTATAGTCTGGTTTTGTATACTATGTTGTCTGGATTTTCTGTTTCTTTTAAAATGCAAAGTTTTCATTGCCTAGATTTCTAGTTGCTATCTTGGAGCGCTGTATCTTGCCTGGAATTTGATAATAAAGTGAACCAAACATATAAAAAAAAAGTGGTAACAGTTTCATCTTCCCCTATTTATGTCACAAGTTCTGATTAAGGGGGACAAAATTTGTGCCTTCTATACAAAATTAGAAAAAAATTTCTACATCAGGAGCAAATGTGATGATCCAATCTCCCCAATTTGAGTCCTTCTGATCTACCTAACTGTTATCCTTTCTAAATCAAGAAAAGAACATTAGGTGTAATGGTTGAGCTGTGAATGATAAACTCCATGTGTGTATTAGGGAGAGAATGCATATGTAGCAATTGACTTAACTAGGTGTGCAGCTCTGTGCTGAGATCCGAATCAGGCCCTTAACAGGCAAAATTCTTTAATATAAATGAGAAATAGGTTTTATCCTGCCATAATGACCTGCAGTCCTCTCAGACATGGCTCTCCACAGACCGTTCACTCCACAGAAAGGTTGGCCAGCTCACTGAAGCCATTATCTTTTATTTATGCAGATCAGATTGTGACAATCCTTGGAATTTTTTGTTTTACTTTTTTTTTAAAAAAAATCCTCCTGATGTGGTATTTTCTTTGTTTCTGTATAGGCAACTCCCCAAACAAGCATTTTCATGACTTTCCAAGTCATTGAATGAAAATATTAGAGTCTAATTTGGTTTGCTTGTATTATTCCACAAAGAAAAGAAAACCATTTTAATTTTAGAGTCTACTGGATAAAGGAAGAGGGAAAATTCCTTAATTTTTTTAAACCACACAGGGAGCTATGTTCTGTGCCAACATACTAACCAGCACCAAATCCCAGTGGTTTATACTTTCATTGCTTAATATGCCCTCTGGAGTTTTGGACATGGCTCAGAAAAAAAAAATTAAACCAAAAATATTTTTTTAAACATATGACCCTAATTTCAATGGATGTGCTTAAAAAACAAACAAACAAACAAACAAACAAACAAAAACCTTAGTTTCTTGCTTTTATATTTCCCGTTAGTTAATATTAGCTGCATATTCATGGGTGAGAATTTAAATAGCATACGTCTTATAGAAAACAAAACAAAACAAGGGTGACTTTTTTATGGGTGTGCTTCTAGTGACCTTTCCCTATTGGGGCGTGGGGAGTGGTATAACAGTAAGAGCTGAAAGGAAAAGAGAATATTACTTTTGAGTGTGGCAGTTTAGTCTCCATAGCATAATTCCTTCTCTCTTTTTTTCTGGTAATGCTGTTCTTTCTAGCTTTTATCTGAGCCAAGAAACAAGGCAAGAGGCCCACTGAGAGATCAGGCAGCAACCATTGTAGGAAGGATTTTCCCAGCTGATTGGAGTAGTGCTGAGTTCAGCTGACATCCTCAGGGTTCTTCTTCTCACATTTAATCCATAAACATTTTATTGCATCCTAATTATTATATTTAAGTTATTCTGCTAGATGTTATGGCAGATATTAAAAAGGACCAAGTATGATTCCTGCCTTTATTCATTCACTTGATAAACATTTTCTTTCCACTGGCAGAACAACAATGAGCCAGCTGTAGTGGTCTTTCTAGTCTGTTGTGGGAGACAACGTGAGTAAGTGATGGTGGTGTTATAGAAACAGGGTAAGTTGTGCTGGCTTTTCTAAAAGTAGAAGTAGGGGTGCTATGAGAACATACAATACTGGGTGCTAACTTAGAGTGTATGTTCAAGAGTTAGCAACGTTCTCCCTGAAGTAATAAAGCTTATGTTGAGAACAAAAACAAGAGGCAAAGGTAGACTTTGGGATTGGAAGGGAAGGACAGTATCTTAGGAAGATGGAGCACAGTGGTGCATAGGAAACATAAAAAAGCTCAAAGCCAGGAAGACTCAGTTCCTTTTTTCATTCAGATAGTGCATTTTGTTGTTGTTTGCTTTTAATGAGCAAGTCAAAATTTATTTTAACGCCATTTCATTTTCAATGTTTAAAAACCTCATAAGTTAATGGGATCCCTATTCCCTTGAACAGCATTAGAGAGTGAGTTTTGAGAGCTATTCTTAAGTGGTCACAAGTGGCTGCCTTCAGTGTTTGGAAGAGATGAGCTACATTAGGAGCATCCTACTGGGAGGAGTGAGGGAGCCCCCATCCCCACTCCTTCATTCTCCTCAACCCCAAACAGAGGAGGGGAGAGAGGAGAGAGAGTCCAAACCTAAATTGATTGGGACGGAGGCATTATAAAGAACTATAAAATATTAATTGGTGATATGAGGAGATGTCTTTCCTAACTAAGGAACAATTGAGCTCCTGAGAGTGGACATGGATTGTATTTCAGTCTTCTTATCAGTCATTATTAACAGCTTGCTACAAGTGAATTTTTAGCTGCTGGTTGAAGACAGAAGATTGGCAACATGAAGTTTGTGGCAGGAAATTTTCTTTGGAGAATTGAGAAGAAATGGGACTAAATTGTTGAATCAGAGAGAAATAATGTATTAGAAGAGCTGGCAGTCATTGACTTCAAGAGGATGAGGGGGACAGCTCCCATTCATCTGATAGATATCCAAGACCATCCAGGGTGACAACTGGTACCTGCATTTGTAACTGAGGGTGGAGGTTTCATAATTTCCAATGTATGAAGTTTGCCATTTGTCTCCTCTTCTATGGTCATTGGCAAGCCATTTCCTGGCAAGCCTTTCCTGAGAAAGAAAATTGAAGTATCAGTAGGAAGAGATGTAGTTGGGATCAGGAGTGAGGTATGACAGAATAGCTCTGGAAAGAGACTATCTGAGTGTCCTCAGGAAAGAAGGACAATGTATTTCTTACAACTTTTATGAAATATTGCATTAAGTTGATGAGTTTGTTGTCATTTTAGTTAGAACATTTCCCAATTCCTTTTAAAAATATACATTAAAAACAAAGAGAAGTTATTTGTTCTTTAAAAAACCTTTCATGACTTTCATTTATGATGGATCAGAAGTTTTGTTTAATTTTTGAGTTTAAAAACCAATATGAAAGACCATATGTGACCATATTTGTGTAGAAAGTCAATGGTGAAATCCACAATGCAAAGTGGAGGTCCTAGGAACTCAGCAATAAAACCAGCCAGGTAATAACAGAAACAGAAGGAAAAATACACATTAAAGTAATAATAATAATAACAATAATAATAATAACAACAACAACAGCAACAACAACAACTTTTCCACACTCATCTAAGCAACAGTGCTTGGATTCTCTTAGGCAGAGCTTGTCATCTTGGGTGGATACCATTCTTGCATGCTGGCTTTGATGAATCAATGCTAAATTTAAGATGGATGACATTTATATGTATACTAATAACTGATAATGGCCCTCAAATCTGAAATTCCTGTGTTCCAGCATGAGCACAAATTTACAGGGAACAACTGTGGGAGTGCAGTCCTTATTTATTGCATTTTGGGCAAGGTAAACTTGTTTGTTCATTTGTGAGAAACAACAATGCATCCTTCACATTTAAAGTGCCCTCTGTAGCTTTCTGCTTCACAATCTCTCTCCTTCTTTCTCTGTTACCTCTAAATTTTTCATACTGTCTTGAGCATCTCTCAAAAAATTGCAAATTCTAGCTGGAACATGGCTAATTTAACATGTGGCCTCTTCTGATGGAGTGCTCGGGCGTCCATCCTCCTTATACAAGGCTACCTTTCCTCCTGGCTCTTTGCAGGAAAAGTGAATTAAAGCAAAGGCACAGGTTTTTCAGATGTGCTGCTTGCAAATGCGTTTTTACGGGTGGTGCCACAAAGTTAAAAGTGTGGTGTTGCCAAAGTGAAATTGTAATACTGTATATCGTTGATGTTATTTCAGTAGTGGAGATCAGTCACCCCATTTCTTTCTCTCAGTTTGCCAAGGGGATATCTATTCTTCTTTATTTGGAGGTGAAGGGCGAAATATTGGCATTTCTCCTCCTTAAAGACTCTACTTTTATTTTGTTCATGTTTCTAGCACCTTTTTTATTTTATCAGCTAGTATCTTCTGTGTGAAGGTCACCTCCCTTTGCTATTCAAAAGAGAGAAACATTTTCTTCCCTTATTGGACTTCTTTTTTTTTAAATCCTCACCCAAGAATATTTTTTCCAATGACTTTTAGAGAGAGTGGGAGGAAGAAAGAGGAGGAAGAAGAGAGAGAGAAACATGGATTGGTTGCCTCCTGTACATGCCCAGATCTGGGCCAGTACTGAACCTACAACTGAGATACCTACCCTTGACTGGGAATAGAACCCAAGACCCTGCAGTCCATGGCGGATGCTCTAACCACTGAGAAACTGGCCTGGGCTGGAATTCTTTTACTTGACTCAACTGAGCTGAGCCATGAAGGCCAATGCCACTGCAACCACAGATGGCTTCCAGTGGTGATAACCAAGGAAATCAGTTCCAGAATATTTTTCAGACTTGGACCTACTTGTCTCCTATAATTATTATGAATGAAAGTGGAAAACATAAACCTCCTCTATGGATGATATTTTGAAGTCTCATTTGAATACACCACCTATAATTTAATTAGTTGTTTAAAAATACTCTATTTGAGTAAGATAACTAATTACCAAGTATCTAAATTATTTAACAAGTGCTTGACATATATTTAGGGCTCAGTTCATGTTAGCAATATTGATGACAAGAAGGAGGAAAAAGAGGAATATAGAATGCTGGGTCTCTGAAAATGTCAGCAAAATGACCTTTTGATAAGACAAAGCTGAATTTATTTGTATTGCAGTATAGCGTGGGCATTAGCTTCTCCAGAGTCTAAACAATGAATGAAAGTTTGGTTTAAGGCAAGTCTTTCAAATTTGGAGGGTAGTGGAAGTTGGAGGAGGTGGGAGATAGAGGAATGTGAGAGGAAGATGTTCATTGGGACTAGGTAAAGATTATGATGCAATAGTTTAAGATAGGTGGAATTGGCACACGATAGGTATGAAAACCAAAGAAAAATACTTTAAGCCAAAAATTGTCAAGAATCTATAGGAGGCAAGAGGGGCAAAAATGTCAGCGGTATAGGCAGACATATCCTGTGCCTTGTTCCAGAGCAGATAGGATGAACAGCTGAAATGAGTAGCATCCAGCCCGAATTGGCAGATTGAGCTGGGAGACAGTCTGCAGCCAGGTAAGGCAGAAGACTCCTGAGAGAGGTATATTCAAAGCTTTGGGAAGGATATTCTGCCAGACCTGAGCCCTGAGGATTGGAAAGAATCCACACGGCACCGGCACTGAGCTGAGTCCCTTGGGATGGGCGCAGTGGAAAGAGGGTCCGCGGAACTGCTGGTTGGCAGGGGATTCTAGATCTGGGTCCACAAGCAGGAAAGGACTGGGGTGTGCAGGCAGGAGAGGAGCATGCAGAGGCACAGCCTTGCCCCCCTCGCAGTGGATTCAGATCTGGGTCCACAGTCTGTAAGGACTGAAGAGGAGCATGGATGCAGCCTCTCCCGTCTCTGTGGCCTGTGCCTTTCTTCATTGAGCTTAGTGCATAGGACCTTTCGGATACAGACATTTGCCTGTGGCTGGAGTGTGGGAGGAAGTGCTTAATTGTGGAATCTGGGGAGAGAGGGGGGTCCAGGAGAGGTGGCAGCGAGTTTGGTGCTGACTCATGCCGGAGCCTGGGACCTGGGCAGCCATTGTGCCCTGAAGAGACAACCCCTCCCTCCAGAATCCAGGCAACTAATACAGCCACACCCAGATTCTACCCTGAACTGTAAAAAGGATTAAAAAAAAACAACAACCTAAACAGTCCCCAAGAGTCCAAAGGGACTGGCCTAAAGAGAAACTTTTGGTCCCAGCAATCATATCCTGAGAAACACAACAGCACAGAAGACTGGGATCTTAAGCCAACCAAAGGAACATTTTACTTCTTTATTTTTATTTTATTTTTTATTACTTTGTTATCTCTCCTCCCTCCCCCTTTTTCTTTGTTTTCCTGTTTGTGTTTGTTGCCTTATTTTCTATTTCTTTTCACTTTATTTTTCCATCACTTTATTATTTTTTGCTATTTTATACTATTTTTAAAATCAAATTTTTTGTAAATTTATTTATTTTTTCTTTTTTTCATTCTCTTTCCTCTTATCCACCCATCCACTTTCTACTTCCTCTATATTGAACTGAGATCTTCCTCGTATTCTTCTAATTCTTAACTTTATCTTCTATATATAAGCTCAGCATCTACAGATTCTGCCCCCATCCTCTTTGCTGGGAGTTTGTATTTGTTTTGTTTGTTTGTTTATCTATTGGTGCTGTGGTGTGTTCATAGATATAATCTCCTTTTTATTCCTTTATCTTTTCTCTCTCATCTTTTTCACTCTCTTTGATATCATTTTTGTTCCCTTTTCTCACCCCTAATCCTCTTTTCTCAGGTGGTCACTTATAGTGGGGTTATTATTGTCGTGAGTATATTCATGCTTTGGTCCCTTTGTGTGGTGTATTTTGAGGTGAATTTTATCCTGTCTGGCCAGGTGCTAGAGAGTGAATCTCACAACCAGACACTTGGAGAGGAAACTCCATCCACAAACGGGTCAATAATACCTCAGACCCAGCTACAGAGGCAGGAAAAAGGCAGCAGTGATGGAGAGAGCGTGAGTCAGTGAGGGACCAAAAGAGGAATGTGTGGACATGTGGAATGTACGTGTGTGTATGTGAGTGAGGCACAGATAGATCCCGCAGGACCTTCGTGGTCAGGCTAAATGGGCTTCCTTAGCGAGACAGCCTCTGCTACCATTGTAAACAGTTCCGGGAGGCTGGCTCATCCTCAGAGGCCTAGTGTTTTTAAGGGAGAGCTGCTGTAACTGGGAGCCAGGCCTCACCCCCACCCAGGGTGCCCTCAGATAACAACTGGGACTATTCAGACACCCCTTCCAGGGACCTGTTACCTCAGCTGTAGTTCCACGGTCAGCTAGCCTCCAGCCACCCTGGGCGCAGGCTCCTGTGAGTTATGAAGCATGCTCTCCTCTGACCGGCCCAATGCCTTAGCCCAGGGCACTGCAACCATGCAAACAGCAGACACGTGAGCAGCCAACCCCTGTCCAAGGAGCAGCAGTTACGTGACCAGCCTGCCCCAGGCCTAAGAGCAGAAGCCTCATGTGGCAGCCCCCTGTCAAGGAGCAGCAGCTATGTGAGCGGCCGCTCCCCAGTCTGAGGAGCAGCATCCACATGAGCAGCCTCCCCTGTTTGAGGAGCAGCAGCTGCAGGAGCAGCCTACCCACGATTGAGGAGTGGCAGTCCCATACAGCCCGCCCCCACCCAAGAAGCAGTAGCTGTGAAGCCCACACCCTGCCCCTCTCTGAAGAGCAATAGGTGTGCGAGAAACCTGTCTCAATCCGAGGAGCAGCAGCAGTGTGAGCAGCCCATTTCCATATGAGGAACAGCAGTGCTGCAAGCAATCCACTTCCACTCAAGAAGCAGTAGCCTCCCAAGCAACCTGCCCCAGTCCAAGAAGCAGCAGCCATATGAGCGGACTGCCCATGGCTGAGGAGTGGCAACCCTGCACAGTCCACACTGGCCCGAAGAGGAGCAGACACACACAGCCTGCACCAATCTGACAAGCAGTAGCTGGGTGAGTGGCCTACTTTCATCTGAGGAGCAGCAGATACACGTGCAGCTCACTCCCATCCAAGGAGCAGCAGCCACATAATCAGTCCATCCCCTGTCTGAGGAGCAGTAGCCACATGAGTAGACCTCACACGTACAAGGAGCAGTAGCCACATGAGTAGACTACACCTGTCTGAGGAGCAGTAGCCACATAAGCAGATTTTACCCGTACGAGGAGCAGCAGCTGCACATGCAGCCCACTACAGCTTGAGGAGCAGCAGCCGCCTGAGCAGCTTGCCCCAGTCTGAGGAGCAGCAGCCACATGAGCAGACCAACCACATCTGAGGAGTGGCAGCCCTGAGCAGCCCACACTAATCCAAGGAGCAGCAGCCAAAAGCAGTCTGCACCTGTCTGATGAGCAGCAGCTGAGTGAGCATCCTGCCTCTATCCAAGAAGCAGCAGCCACACGTGCAGCTCACTCCCACCTGATGTGCAGCAGCCACGCAAGCATCCCGTCTCCCATTTGAGAAGCAACAACTGAGCAAGGAGCCTTCACACATATGAGGAGCAGTCGCCCTGTAAGCAACCTGCTCCTTTCCAAAGAGCTACAGCCTCACGAGCAGCCCGCCCCATCTAAGGAAAAGCAGCAGTGTGCAGCCAGCCTTGATCCAAGGAGCAGCAGCCACGTGATCAGCCCACCCCTGCCAAGGAACAGTAGCTGTGTGAGCAGCTTCCCTTACCAGCCAGAGACACCACCACTGTTAACAGCACCCAGGAGCCACTGTCAACTGAGGAGCAGCCACCTTGAGGTGCAACTGCAGTCCGAGGACCCACTGCCACCCAAGAAGCAGCCCCTGCATGACTCAACATCTAGATCAGTTGGTGAGACCAAAAATGGGTAGACAAAGAAACCCCCAAAGAAAAGGACAGGAGGAATAACCAGAAAAGTAAATAAGTGAAACGGATGCATGCAATATGTCAGAAAAAGAATTCAGAATAAGGGTTCTAGAGTGCATAAACTGGATGGAGGAAAAAATCAACAACTTTTGTAAGAATCAAGAAGAAATGGATGAAAAAAATAAATAATTTATGTAAGAACCAAGAAGAAATGAAGGGTGATACAGCTTCAATAAAAAACACCATGGAAAGTTTCAACAGTAGACTAGGAGAAGTGGAGGACTGAATTAGCAAATTAGAAGACAGGGGAGCAAAACACAACCAAACTGAACAGCAATTGAAGAAAAAAAATTAAAAGAGAAGAGGAGAGCCTATGGGAGCTATGGGACAACATGAAATGAAGCAACATATGAATAATAGGGGTGCCAGAGCAACAAGAAGAGGAACAAGGATTAGAAAACATATTTGAAGCAATAATCTCAGAAAACTTCCCTGAGGTGGGGAAGAAAACAGTCACACAAGCACAGAGAGCCCAAACAAGAAGAACCCGAAAAGACCCATACCAAGACAAATGTTCAGGACAAAGAGAAAATCTTAAAGGCTTCGAGAGAGAGACAGAAAGTTACATACAAAGGATCTCTCATTAGATTATCAAATTATTTCTCAAAAGAAACACATCAGGCCAGAAGAAAATGGATGGAAATTTACAAAGTGATGCAAAGCAAGGGACTGAATCCAAGATTACTCTGTCCAGCAAGGCTATCATTCAAAATTGAAGGGGAAATAAGCTTCACAGACAAAAAAAGGCTAAGGGAATTTATCACCACAAAGCCAGCAATGCAAGAAATGCTAAAGGGACTGGTGTAAAAAGAAGAAATAAAAAGGGAAGAAAGAACACAGGACAAAAAATAAAAATGACTACAAACAAGTACCTTTCAATAATAACTTTAAACATAAATGGACTAAATGCTCTAATCAAAAGATACCGAGTGACTGAATGGATAAAAAAACATGACTCATATATTTGCTGTCTACAAGAGACCCACCTCAGAATAAGGGATTCACACAGACTGAAAGTGAAGGGATGTAAAAATATCTTTCAGGCAAATGGAAATGAAAAAAAAAAAAAAGCTGGGGTAGCGATACTTATATCAGACAAAATAGACCTCAAAGTGAAGGCCATAACAAGAGATAAAGAAGGCCACTTCATAATAGTAAAGGGATCAATACAACAAGAGGACATAACCCTGATAAACATATATGCGCCCAATGCTGGAGCACCCAAATACATAAGAAAACTCCTGGAAGATATCAAGGGAGAGATTGACAACAATACAATCATAGTAGGGGACTTTAATACACCTCTGACATCACCGGATAAATCTTCTAGACAAAAAATCAGCAAAGAAACAGCAATCCTAAATGACTCACTAGATCAGATGGACTTAATTGACATCTTCAGAACATCTCACCCCAAAGCTGAGGAATATATGTTCTTCTCAAGTGCACTTGGGACATTTTCAAAAATAGACCACATATTGGGTCACAAGCAAAGTCTCCCCAAATTCGAGAAGATTGAAATCATATCAAGCATCTTCTCAGATCACAATGGGACAATATTAGAAATAAACTACAATAAAAACAACCCAAAACACTCAAACTCTTGGAAGCTGAATAGCATGTTATTAAATATTGATTGGGTTACCAATGAGATCAAAGAAGAAATTAAAACATCCTGGAAACTAATGACAATGAAAACACAACAATCCAAAACCTATGGGACACAGTGAAAGCAATTCTGAGAGGGAAATTTGTAGCTCTACAGGCCTACCTCAAAAAACAAGAAAAATGATAGCAAATCATCTAACTCTACAACTCAAAAAATTTGAAAGAGAGCAACAAGAAAAGCCCAGAGTGAGTAGAAGGAAGGAGATAATAAAGATTAGAGCAGAAATCAATGACACAGAGACCAAAAACAAAACAAAACAAAACAAAAAACCAACCCCCCCCCCCAAAAAAAAAAACCAAACAAACCCAAAAGATCAATGAAACCAAGAGCTGGTTCTTTGAAAGAATAAACAAGATTGATGAACCTCTAGCCAGGCTCACCAAGAAGCAAAGAGTGAGGACCCAAATAAACAAAATCAGAAATGATAGAGGTGAAATAACAACAGATCCCACAGAAATACAAATGATTGTTAAAAAATACTATGAACAACTCTACTCCAACAAACTAGACAACCTTGAGGAAATGGACATATTCCTAGAAAAATACAACATTCCAAAACTCAATAAGGAAGAATCTAAAAATCTCAGTAGGCCAATCACTATGGAAGAAATTGAAGCAGTAATCAAAAAGCTCCCAGCAAATAAAAGCCTGGGGCCAGACAGCTTCACAGGGGAGTTTTACCAAACATTCAAGGAGGAACTAAAACCTGTCCTCCTAAGACTAGTCCAAAAAATTCAAGAGGAAGGAACACTTCCAAGCTCATTCTATGAAGCCAGCATCACCCTAATACCAAAAACAGATAAAGACAACACAATGAAAGAGAATTACAGGCCAATATCTCTCATAAACACAGATGCCAAAGTCCTTAACAAAATCCTAGCAAATCGGATCCAGCAGTACATCAGAAAGTTCATACACCATATCCAAGTAGGATTTATCCCAGGGATACAAGGATGGTATAATATCCGCAAATCAATAAACGTGATACATCACATAAACAAATTCTGAGAAAAAAACCCCACATAGTCATATCAATTGATGCAGAAAAAGCATTTGACAAAATTCAACACCCATTTTTGATAAAAACTCTCAGTAAGGTTGGGTATAGAAGGATCAATCATACCTCAACATAATAAAAAGCCATATATGACAAACCCACAGCCAACATCATACTCAATGGGCAAAAACTAAAACCATTCCCCTTAAGAACAGGAACAAGACAGAGATGCCCACTCTCACCACTCCTGTTCCACATAGTACTGAAAGTATTAGCCATTGTGATTAGACAAGAAGAAGAAATAAAAGGCATTCAAATTGGAAAAGAAGAAGTAAAACTGTCCTTATTTGCAGATGGCATAATATTGTACATAAAAAACCCTAAAGACTCAATTAAAAAACTATTAGACTTAATAAATGAATTCAGAAATGTAGCAGGATACAAAATTAAGGCTAAGAAATCTATGGCATTTCTATACACCAATAGTGAACTTACGGAAAGAGAGACTAAAAAAGCAATCCCATTTACCATCACACCAAAAAAGTTAAGATACCTAGGAATAAACTTAACTAAAGAGGTAAAAGACCTCTACTCAGAAAACTACAGGACGTTGAAAAAAGAGATAGAGGAAGACATAAACAGATGGAAGAACATACCATGTTCATGGATTGGTAGAATCAACATTATTAAAATGTCCATACTGCCCTAACTGGTTTGGCTCAGTGGATAGAGCATCAGCCTGTGGATTGAGAGATCCTGGGTTTGATTCTGGTTGAGGGTATGTACCTTGGTTGTGGGCACATCCCCAGTGGGACGTGTGCAGGAGGCAGCTGATCGATGTTTCTCTCTCATAGATGTTTCTAGCTCTCTGTCCCTCTCCCTTCCTCTCTGTAAAAAAACATTAAAATATATTTTAAGGAATGTCCATACTACCCAAAGCAATCTATAAATTCAATGCACTTCCCATTTAAATATCAACGGCATATTTCACAGACCTATGAACTCTCCAAAAATTCATCTGGAATAAAAAAAGAACCTGAATAGCTGCAGTGATCCCGAGAAAGAACAAAGTAGTTGGGATCTCAATACCAGATATCAAGCTATATTACAAAGCCACTGTTCTCAAAACTGCTTGGTATTGACACAAGAACAGACATATAGATCAATGGAATAGAATAGAGAACCCAGACATTGACCCAAACCAATAAGCTCAATTAATATTTGTCAAAGGAGGCAAGAGCATACAATGGAGTCAAGAGAGTCTCTTCAATAAATGGTGTTGGGAAAATTGAACAGATATATGCAAAAAAATGAAACTAGACCACCAACTTACACTATACACAAAAATAAACTCAAAATGGATAAAGAACTTAATGTAAGACGGGTAAACATAAAAATACTAGAGGAATTTAAAGGCAACAAAATCTCAGACATATGCCGAAGCAATTTCTTCACTGATACAGCTCCTAGGGCATTGGAAACTAAAGAGAAGATAAACAAATGGGACTACATCAAAATAAAAAGCTTCTGCACAACAAAAAAACCCTCAACAAAACAACAAGAAAGCCCACTGCATGGGAGAACGTATTTGCCAATGTTATCTCTGATAAGCGTTCAATCTCCAACATTTATAGGGAACTCATACAACTTAACAAAAGGAAGATAAACAATCCAATCAAAAAATGGGCAAAGGATCTAAATAGACACTTTTCAAAAGAGGACATTCAGGAAGCCCAAAGACTTATGAAAACATGCTCAAAGTCACTAATCATCTGAGAGATGCAAATCAAAACAACAATGAGGTACCATCTCACACCTGTCAGAATGGCTATCATCAACAAATCAGCAAACAACAAGTGTTGGAGAGGATGTGGAGAAAAAGGAACCCTTCTGCACTGCTGGTGGGAATGCAAACTGGTGCAGCCACTATGGAAGACAGTAAGGAGCTTCCTAAAAAAATTAAAAATGGAACTCCCATTTAACCCTGTGATCCCACTTCTGGGAATATATCCCAAGAAACCAGAAACACCAATCTGAAAGGATATATGCATCCCTATATTTATAGCAGCACAATTTACCATAGCTAAGATTTGGAAACAGCCTAAGTGCCCATCAGCAGATGAATGGATTAGAAAACTGTGGTACATATACACAATGGAATACTGTGCTGCTGCAAAAAAGAAGGAATTCTTACCATTTGCAGTAACATAAATGGAACTGGACAGCATGATGCTCAGTGAAATAAGCCAGTCAATGAAAGAAAAATACCACATGATCTCACTTATTCATGGATAATAAAGACCATTATAAACTGATGGACATAAACAGATACAGAGGCAGAACAGCATTGAACAGACTGTCAAACTACAGCTGGAAGGCTGGAGAGGGTTGGAGGGGGGAGTTAAGAGATCAATTGAAGGACTTGTATGCATGCATATAAGCATAATCAATGGACACAAGACACTGGGGGGTAGTGGAGGAGGGGGGAAGGTCAAGGGAAAAAATGGAGACTTATCTAACACTCTTTGTAATATTTTAAGCAATAAAACAAAATATAAAAAAAGAAAAAAAAGAATCTATAGGAACAGAGAGAATAAGAAACATCCTATCTAATGAAAGAGTAATATGCAAATTGACTATCACTCCAACACACAAGATGGCCACCACAAGATGGATGGCAGGGGAGGGCAGTTGGGAGGGACCAGGCCTGAAAGGGAGGGCAGTTGGGGGCAATTGGGCTGGCAGGGGAGCAGTTAGGCATTGATCAGGCTGGCACAGGAGTGGTTAGGGGCAATCACACTGGCAGGCAGGCAAGCGATTGGAAACCAGCAGTCCCGGATTGTGAGAGGGATCCCAGATTGGAGAGGGTGCAGGCTGGGCTGAGGGACACCCCCCTCCAGTGCATGAATTTCATGCACCAGGCCTCTAGTATTAAATAAAATGAGGAACAGCAAAGAAGTAGCAGAGAATAGAAACAGTGAATATTAAAAGTAAGAATAAGGGCAATGATTATACCTACAGAGAGTGAGCCTAAATTGTGTGGGACAAAAAGATATCCAATGAATGGAAATGCATACCATTCTATGTAAACTCAATAGAGAAGCAAGTTAGGACATAAGTCTCAATAACATCACTTAAATGTAATAGTACAATAACTGATTTTCATTAGCCATAACACAGTCATTCATTTAATAAACATTTATAAATATTTTCTGTGTACACATAATATGCTAATCTCTGGCACTAGTATCTAAAAGAGATAAAAATACTCTCAAACTCTACCACCATGAAATTTGGAGACAGATGTGTATAGAAACAGTTATAACATTGCAAGGTAAGTGCTAAGGCTAAGTTGTGTTAGGAAAAAAAAATTATTTGAAACACAGAAGAGGAAATCACTTTTCAGGAGGGCACCCAAGATGACTCCACAGAGGACCTGAGGAGGTCAGGAGGAGTGAGAGCATTTCTCTTTCCTGAAGAAGGTGGAGCATTTCATCCCAGACAAGAGACACCTGGTACATGCAAAGGTGGGGAGGCTTCAGAAGAAAGCATGGCGGATTGGAAAACCAGCAAGAAGCCTCTGTTTACCAAGCTAGGGAAGTTGGGAAACCATTTAAATTAATAAAAAGTATTTGAAATCTTTGATACCCAAAGTGTTACTAAACTGCCAGTTACCTGACAATAACTCTACACTACCAACCTGAATCAGATTGTTTCTAAGTGGTATCCACTACTATTACCGACTCTTGATCTCTTTCCTTCAATGTGGTGGTGCTATTACATAAGATTTGTAAAATTCCTGGGTTAAGAGGCTTATGTGTCTTTGTAGAGGCAAAAATTAAGTCACATGTTAGGAATTCTTGGGATAGTCTTTGTGACTTTGGAAAAGCTGAAACAGATCAATCAATCAATCAATCAATCAATCAATTTATATCTGGCATTTGTGATATGACATACTCTTGGCCTGCATAAATTGTGTTTTATAAAATAAGAGCTACATACCAGCATTGAATAACAATGCAGAATGCAAGCCATCTAGACAGGACTGCCATCTTTGCAAGGGTTACAGGCAGCCTCTTAAACAGTAGCAATATTCTATTTTATTAGCTTTATCTACTTTGCATAAATCTTTAATCCAGGATAATGCACATATATGTCACAAATTACCATCACATGTATTATTTGACTCACTGCACTTTTAAGAAGTAGGTAGGTATTTCCCCCTATTTTGCAGGCAAGAAAACTGAGGCTCTATGACATTTAAGCATTGTCTAAGACCACGCAACTCATTAAGTGGAAGAGGCAAGACTTGAACTGAAATCTTTTGACTCCAAGACCCTTGTCTTACGAGAGTACCACAGCTTCTTCCTACAATTTCCTGTAATAAAAGGTATCAACATCTGGTTATTCTAATTTAATCTTTAATTTTTCTAGCTTCAAATCTTTAGTGTCAATATAAAGATGCACAATTTTAAAAGTTAGGACATTTAAGCACATTATTAATTAAAGATATACCAATAACTTCAACAAAGATATGACACCTTTTAAAAAATGTAATTTGTATCTCTCTGATGATAAAGAACAGTTTGTTTTATTATTTACTTGATAACTTGATAACGATGATGAAGTTGGTCTTGCCTAGCACAATGGCCAAATGCAGGCATCCTCAAACTACGTCCCGCGGGCCACATGCCAGGTGTTTTTTGCTGCCGTTGCCTGTCCTGCTTAAAATATGTGCAGTGTGCATAGAATTTGTTCATAGTTTTTTTTTTTTTTAACTATAATCCGTCCCTCCAATGGTCTGAGAGACAGTGAATTGGCCCACTGTTTAAAAAGTTTGAGGACCCCTGGCCTAATGCATTCCACCCCACAAACATCCCTGCATTCAAGCAAGATAGCATATGATGGGAATGACAAGTGAGCCCAGTAATCTGCAATACAGGGTAGAAAGTGGTAAGTGTTAACTGGGAGGTGACAAAGTATGGAGGCATGAGAAAAGGAGACAGTAATTTCAATCAGGAAAATAAAGAATCATGAGGGAGGTTTCTTGGAGCTGAGTTTGCCATATGGATAAGATGCCAAGAAGTCTCTATTTGGTGCTGGAGAGAGGTAAGGTGAAGAACATCCTAGAAAGAAAAATGCAGTGCAAACAATGAGAAGTGGGAAGGTGTTTGAATAACTAATCTGATGTCACAGTGGCAGATGTTCCCAAAGGTGTAGGGCAGGTGTAGGGCAGGGAACAAATAGCACAGGGAATTAGGGGAAGGTCATGGAGGCCGCTCCATGGTGTGCGCTGTGTTGGCCCAGGAAGATGGCAAGATTCAGAGCCAAGGAGAAAAACAATAGAGGAAGATTGCTCCGGTGCAGTTCATAGAGAGGGTGAGAGAGGGAAGGTTGTCCTGGGGAGAGGCTAAGGGATGAATAGGATGGCGACTACAGAGAGCCAGATGCCCTGCAAGTCTTGGTTGTGGAGCAGCCTCCTGCTGTGGTCTTCTGTGCAAATGGGGTCCGTGGCCAAGTGCTATGGTCCCTGCCAGCTGAGATCTCACACTGACCCCTCAGGGGTCACTACCGAGGTTCCCACCAGCCCACAAGCCCAGGCACGGCATCCTCTCCAGTGGCTACTACCTGGTTCCACTTCCAGTAATAGCTCCTGTGGAAGTGCCATCCCCCTGAAGGGGCCATCCCCCATCACCCCGGTCTCTCCAACACTGACGCTGATCTGGGTCCCTGGTGGGAGAGGTTCTTTTTCGGGAAGTCCATTCTCATGTTCATGGCCACAGTGTTGGGGTCCCAGAGTCCCCAATCTCCCCAGACCTCCAGCACCTGTGACCTGGCTGGGGAAGCCACCAAGGAAGCAGTCTAGCAACCAGCCCCGCAAAGCCAGCCTCGCCCGGACCCCGAGTGCCCACCACCAGCCACCAGACTTTCAGGGGTGCTAGGCTCTTTTGATGCCCTCCCCACCCCCCGCCATGCCTGGACCAGGCAGCAAGCAGAAGCAGTTGGGTTCTTTTATATCAAAACAGCAAAACACCAAGAAGGAAGTTGAAAGAGCCCCACTCTTTACTATTCAAGCCTTAAGTGATCCATCC
The DNA here is from genome assembly GCA_004026665.1 of Murina feae. Lineage (NCBI taxonomy): Eukaryota > Metazoa > Chordata > Mammalia > Chiroptera > Vespertilionidae > Murina > Murina feae. Next base: position 1,318 of record PVJC01026910.1, on the reverse strand, counting down.
TGACACCCTGTAATCGTGTAACTTGCACCAAGTGGAAAACAAAGGATAAGCAGCCAGGAATTAAAAAAAGGCCAAGATTCAGATGAGATCCTCCCTCAGGAGTGGCCATAGGAATAGAGGAAAAGCTTGTCAGGGAGAAGAGTCAGGAACCAGAGATAAGGTGGAGATGTCTAGCTTAGATGATGGTGAAGATGGAGATGAATTCAGCCAGATGTGGAATGAAAGGGCGAATTGGCAAAGAGTATTTGTTGTTTTGTTTTAAATTTGTATACTATTTTAAGTTTTGGGGACAAAGCACAACAATACCTTCTCTTCTGAAAAAAAGATCAGCAGGCAGAAACTGTGTGTTTTGTAGCACACAGTGGCTGGGTAAAGAACTCAAAAAGAGCTCTTGCTGGGACACGCATTCCGATTCTGTTTGTGTATTTTATAAGAGAATTGAAATGCACCACTTCAGAGCGAATTAGGAGTGAGTTTGTACATTTTTCTGCTTAGTGGAACTCCAGTAGTTTCCAGGGGAATACGTTTGCTGTTTTTCCAACACCTTTCCTTATTCCCCAAGCAGATTACCACGTGTCTCTCCTATTTCCCACAGTCATCAGAGCATGAGCGCGGGGGAGAGATCCGGCATAGGGCAGGATAATTTTACACTTGAGACAGTGATATGTAAGATCTGAAGTTTCTAAACTCCCAAGAACTCTCTGTGCAATGGTTCTTTTGTGTTCCAACACAAAACCAACAGAGCACATAGCGTAATCCCTGAAGGTATCTAGGCCATGGGCCCTGCACAGGAAAACTCGCATTGTTCAGCATTTGGAAAAATTTCCTATTGTCTTCTCAATGCCCAGTTTCACATTTGTTACATATTATAGTTCAAAAGAAAGACTTTGTTAATATTCAACAGCACAAACACTAAGAAAATGTAAATGCAGTTTCTCTTACCTTTCCTTTTAACACTTTTCTGAATATCTAAATAACTATGGAATATCGTGGGCATTCCTTCCCTGTATTCTTCATCTTTTATTTTCACAGGCCCTGAGAAGTCTAACTTCCCTGAGCAATGACAGAGAAATTCTCTGGTTCAAATATAGTACTACCCAGAAGAGCTAGCTGGTTAGTCCCATTTGGAAAAAGAAGCTTCTGAAGTTTATATATATATATTAGAGGCCTGGTGCACAAAATTTGTGCAAAGGTGGGGGGTCCCCTCAGCCGAGCCTGCACCCACTCCAATGTAGGACTCCTCAGGGGACATTCCTCTCACAATCCTGGACTGCTGGCTCCTAACTGCTCACCTGCCTGCCTGCTTGATTGCTCTTAA
>PVJC01026909.1:0-23653 GCA_004026665.1 Murina feae | reverse complement strand
GCACCGGGGAGTGGGAAAGCAAGGCAGCAGGGTACCAGTGAGTGGGAAAGAGGTAGCGGGGGCGTCTTGGCCTGCTTGGCGGCTGCCCAGGCCCTTTGCGGGGCACCGGGGAGTCGGAAAGGAAGGCAGCAGGGGATGGGTGAGTGGGAAAGAGTCAGCGGCCTACTTGGCGGCTCCCTAGGCCCTTTGGGGGGCACTGGGGAGTGGGAAAGCAAGCTCTTGGGGGCTGGGGGCCTGCTTGGCGGCTCCCCAGGTCCCTTCCAGGGATCAGGGAGCAGGAAAAGGCTGGCCTGACCATGAGGCGGGGTTTTCCCTGCTTCGTGGTGGCTGGAAAAAGATGGGCAGTAGGCAAGCTTGGGAGGCAGGCAGCACCCAGCCCTGGCCACAGCTCAAAAAAAGAGAACAACATGCAGGGGAGGGCAAGAGTTTGAGAGATCAACATAGAGGGGGTGCCTGCTCCAAGCCTGGGGGCAAGCCCCCAGCAGGTAGACACACACAGGAGGACTGCTCCGAGCCTCAGATGCGGCTGGGGGCTGGTCCCCAGTGGTGACACACACACACACACACACACAAAAGGCACCTGGCAGACCAGGGCCATCATAGGACATCCACTGAGGGGTTCCTGTGAGAGGGGGCAGGCTAGGATGAGGGACCCCCACCCTCCCCCCCCCGTGCACAAATTTCGTGCACCGGGCCCCTAGTATTATTATATTTATGAGACAATGTTCAGTGATAGAAAGAGCATCAGGCTGAAAGGAAACCTGGTTTGCCACTAACTAGCTGTGTAATCTTGAGCCAGTTGTTTTATCTCCAAAACATGTAAGTTTTCATTTTGATTTTTTTTTAAAGTAAGTCTGCCATATTCTCGGTTATGTTATATTAATCTTACAAATTCTCAATTTTCAGTACCTCTGTCATCTGCCATTTCACTAACATGAATTCCTAATGTTAGAATTAGGTATAGACCTGAACAAACTTAACTCTAGATAGGAGTAACTTTTCATGCTATAAAAGCATGGTCTTTTTGTCTCAGAGCTGATTTTTTTCTCCTATAATCTTACCATGACATACATAACATTAATAAATGTTCTAATGTTGAACTATCATTGTATTAATGATATAAACTATCTTTTTTTTAAAGAATATCTTTTAAAATGTATTTTTATTGATTTCAGAGAGGAAGGGAGAGTGAGAGGGAGAGATAGAAACAGCAATGATGAGAGAGAAATTATTGATTGGCTGCCTCCTGCAAGTCCCAGTCTGGGAATGGAGCCCACAACCTGGACATGTGCCCTGACTGGGAATCAAACAATGAGCTCTTGGTACATAGGTTGACACTCAACCACTGAGCCACACTGGCCACGGTAAAAAGGATATTTTTAAGTTCATTGTATTACTATTATATTTAGAATTTTTGTATCTGTGTTTATAAAATGATCTTGATCTCTATTTTTCAAGCTTCCTGTTCTTTTTCATACTATTCTGTTCTTGTTTTTATGGGTCTGTTCCTTTTTTACTTTAAAATGTAAATTTCTTTCCAAATTATTCTATTATCTCTACTTACTTGGTTGCGAATTCTGTTTTTCAAGTTTCATATTCTCTGATGAGGTTTTCTCCTGTGAATTTTAATATTGCCATTGTGGAAAGGTACTTAAAGCTGTATTTCCCTTTGTTTTGTACTTTTATTCAGTTTTTGTGTTATATTTTGTCTGATATTGTGCTTTTTTAGTGGGGGGCTTGCCATATCTGCTCAATCTGCTATCTTGACTAGAAGTCTAGTCCATTTGTTTTTACTGAAAAAGTATAAATAAATCTGTTAATAATTTATTTAGCTTTAAGTATAGCTCTTCAGTTTGTTATGCCTTTTCTTGTGTAATTTGTAATTAGTGTGGCTTACAACCCTTCGGCTTGTAATTGTCAGACTGATTTCCCAGTGATGACAACTGATACAAACCTGGTTTGCTTGTTTGTTTTTAATGAGTTATATTAAAATACGTAGAAAATATTCTTTAGGAGGCTTTTTTTTTCCTGCTTGAACCTAGGCAAACCCACCACAAGCAGCTCAGAAGCATGCCGCTTCTGTGGTTCCAGAAGTGGAACGGAGTTATCTGCTGTTGGCAGTGTTTGTTCGGATGCAGACTGCCAGGTGAGTATCCCAGTAATGAGAGCACATACTCCCACATGACATCTTTACTTCATATAAGTAAGAGCTCCAGCTCAGCATCATTCATGTTCTAAATTAGTGTAGTACTCATGTTATGAGTTAAATGCTTTATCAAAGCTGGCGAATGGGTCAGATAAAGCACTCAAGCCCAAACCAGATTCCTTTTGTGTGTGTTTCCTATCGACCATCAGTATATATAGTTAACATTTACTTATGTGCTAGAAACTTAAAAATCTATGGGCAGTATTTCCTTTGCCTCTTAAAGATATTTGATTCACTTATTTTCCTAAAATAAATTTCCAGTACCTGAAAGTTCTTTAGTCTTAAACAGCTATACACATTTCATGTGATGCAGATTTGTTGTTGTTAATCCTCACCTGTGGATATTTTTTTCATTGATTTTTAGAGTGGAAGGGGGTGAGGGAAGATCAGAGAGAGAGAGAGAGAGAGAGAGAGGGAGGGAGAGAGAGAGAATGATAAACACATCACTTGATTGTACGTGCCCTTGACTGGGAATCAAACCCACTACCCTTGGTGCACAGGATGATGCTCCAACCAACTGAGCCACACTGGCCAGGGCCGTGCAGATATTTGTGATACCTCAATTAAGTTAACAAGAATGTAGATAGTGCCCAAATAGTGAAAGATACCTGTATTTTATTTCATCCCCATTTTGGCCAGGGGGTGGGTGGTGATGGGGAGATTGTAAGGCAGTAATTTTTTGTTGATCTGTGGCTATGCATAAAAATAAATAGATTAAATTTGTAATTCACTTTTTATCAGCATTCCCTTTATGTGGAGTGAAAATTTTTAAAATCACCTTGAAACAAAAATAGATTTTGTTAATAATCCTAAATTATATTCAAACAAAGAATAAAAATCACTTTATTGTAACTTAGCCTTACTATGTATTTCCTGTGAGAAAAAATATCTTGGAAAACTAATATAATAGATATGATTACTAGGATGTGTGCTTTCTTTTAATATTTTGTGTGCCATTGTAATTTATTTTTAATAGGAATATGCCAAGATAGCCTGTAGTAAGACACATCCTTGTGGCCATCCATGTGGAGGTGTGAAAAACGAAGAGCATTGTCTGCCCTGTCTGCATGGCTGTGATAAAAGTGCCACAACACTGAAGCAAGATGCTGATGACATGTGCATGATATGTTTCACTGAAGCACTCTCGGCAGCACCAGCCATTCAGGTTGTCTCAGCTTTTAAAGTATTAATTGTGTCTAGATTATCATTGAGAGAAAACGTCCCATTTATATCTACCAGTTTATTAAAGAGAATATTCTGTTTACATTTTGTGTGTTTAGCTTTAATTTGTGATTTACATAATAAAATGTTCGTAAGTAATGAAAAACAAAATCCAATATCTACTCTTTTCTTAATTTTCAGTCCAGAATGATACTTAATAGCATTATATAACTGATCTGTACATAATGATGCAGTGATACATACCTCCATACATAATGTACATACATATTAATAATGTAGACATTACTATTTGCTAAATATCTTTTATATACTTTTACTAGTTGCTTATTTATATTTCTAGTTCTTGTAATTCCAAGGTAATATTCTCAAAAATAAATCTTAAATCTCTAAGTCAATAGTTTCCTCTTCTTTTTATAAAATACTAGAGGCCTGGTGCACAAAAATTTGTGCACTCGGGAGGTTCCTCAGCCCAGCCTGTGCCCTCTCGCAGTCTGGGACTCCTCTGGGGATGTCCACCTGCTGGTGTGCCTGGTCAGTCTGGGTGAAGAGCTGATAGCTGTTTGCAGGCTGGCCAAGCCCCCCAGTGTAGACCCTCACCCCATTAGGGTGTGGCCAGCCTGGGGACGGGCTGAGGGTCGTTTTCAGGCTGCCCAGAGCCCCTTCAGGTTTTGGGTCCCTACTGGGGTGCCTGGGCAGCCTGGGTGAGGAGTTGAGGGGCATTTTCAGGCTGCCCACACAGCCCCTTCAGGTTTTGGATCCCTACTGGGGTACCTGGCCAGCCTGGGTGAGGGGCTGATGGCTGTCTGCAGGCTGGCCAAGCCTCCCAGTGGGGTCCCTCACCCCATTGGGGTGTGGCCAGCCTGGGTGCGGGCCTGAGGGCTTTTTCAGGCTTTCAGGCTGCCCACAGCTCCCACTGACCCAATGTCCCAGCAAGGCTGGCTGGAAGCAGGTTTCTGGGGTTTATTTATCTTCTGTAGTTGATAATGTTCCTTTAAGGTGAGGCCTAGGCAGGTAACAAAGCCTCCTGTCTGCTTCAGCTCCGTGGCTTCTATAATTAAAAGAATGTTGCCTTAGTAGTCACGCCCAGGCCTGCTGTTTGCTTCAGCTCCAAGGCTTCTATAATTGCAACAATGTTGCAAGTATGTTGCCTGGAGCACAGAGAGGCCCAGCCAGCAGGCCGGCAGACAGTTTACTCCTGCTGCAACAGAAGCTGCCTGTCTACTCTAGCTCCATGACTGCTGGCCTCCATCTTGGCTGGGTTAATTTGCATACAGCTGCTCTGATTGGCTGGTGGGCGTGGCTTAGGCATCCCGTAGAAATGGTCAATTTCAATATTACACTTTTATTAGATTAGATAGAATTGAGTAATTTTGCATTTTTCCTAAACCAGCTTACTCTCTATAATGTGGCATTAATGTAAGTATGCTAAAATATTGGGAGCACCTGAAGACTTAGCGCCCTATGAATAGTGGGAAAGTGCTAAAATATCATTGTACTAAATTGCTTGCGTTTTCTCTTATCTCCTTTCAGTAGCACCATACATTGAATTATCCGCCAGTTACTGATGTTTATCACTTACATTGGCTTATAGTCTTCTCTTTTCTTTATTTAAGCTGGACTGTAGTCATGTATTCCACTTACAGTGCTGTCGAAGGGTTTTGGAAAACAGATGGCTCGGTCCAAGGATAACATTTGGATTTATATCTTGTCCCATCTGCAAGGTATGGAAAGAATCAGAAATTATCTACTTTCTATTTACTTTCATCTTTATCTTCATCTTTCAGAATAAACTATCAGTGTCTCTCAGTGTCCTTCCCACCCTACTTTTTTTACCACCATCCCCCATCTGCTCTCTTTATCCAAGTGGTACTTAAAAATATACCGTATTTTCAGGCGTATAAGACAACCCCCAACTTTTGAGAAGATTTTCCTGGGTTAAAAAATCCAGACGGAGACCGTATGTGGCACAAAAAGGAGCTGACCAGAGACACTTGCGGTCTCTGTCCGGCTCCATTGACGACCCCCGACTTTTGAGATTTTCCTGGGTTAAAAAGTCGTCTTATACACCAGAAAATACAGTAAGAGATCTATTATGATGCGTTTCAAAATAGTAATTGTCAATTAAAAGCTAGTTAAAGTAAGCATACTGCATCATAAAATTTATTTAAACATAATCAAGCATTGACCGGCATGCATCTCTGCTTTCAGACCTCCTGAAAATTCAGGTCATGTGACATGACAAAGAGTAACTACCAAAAAGAAGAATGAGCCTGTGGTGCTTGTAGGTACTGATACCTGCCATTAAAGAGTAAAAGCTGAACTTTCAGTGCCATTAAAACACTTTAGAGCTCAAATAAGAAATTTTTGACACATGTCTACAAAGATAGTAATAAGCAAAGTAGCAAATTGTTTTGGCAAGCTAATAATGATTAACAAAAAAACCTTTGTTTAAGAATGTGATTAGCAATGCCATCTCTTTTTTTGTCTATTTAGTTCTCCCTATTTCCTTCATATTTGCAGACTGATATTTAGGGAAAAGCTTAACACAATCATTGCTTAGGTAAACTGAGAAATAATTAAAAAAAGATTGTAGTATTTGCTCTCCCATCTCATATAGTGCCACCAAAAAAAGTCACATTTAAGTGGTATAGAAAACACTATCTGTTTATTTCTACCACCTGACATTCTACCCTAGCTCTAAGGAACACACAGAGAAGGGTTGTCTTTTTTGTGACAGCAAGATAATAACCTTTTATTCCCTGAACAGCTGAGGCAGAAGGAGATATTTTCCATACACAGGAATATGAAGCTAATAAAGTGGAATTTTCACATTCTGTGCCCCACTTACCTCCGTTTTCCCTGTAAGGCTTGCGAGGACTTTACAAGATTATTTTTAAACTAGAGGCCTGGTGCATGGATTCGTGCACAGGTGGGGTCCCTCAGCGTGGCATGTGGGGATTCTGTCTGCTGCTCCTGTTTATCCCAAACCCACTGAGCCTGCTACCACCTCTGCTCAGCAGGCTCACTGCCACTCTGCTGTGGTATCCAGGCTGTGGCGGCCAGCCGTGAGCCCTGCATCTGGTGCCTGTCAATCAGCTGAGCAGTGCTCCCGCTGTGAGAGCACACTGACTACCAGGGGTCAGCTCCTGCGTTAAGTGTCTGCCCCCTGGAGGGTCAGTATGCGTCATAGTGACCAATCGACCAGTCGTTCAGTCATTCGGTCTATCAGTAACTTAGGCTTTTATATATATAGATGGCATTTTATTTAGAAACTAGAGGCCCAGTGTACAAAATTCATGCAAGGGGCTCAGCCCCCACCACTGCAGTGGCTGCCTCGAAAGGTCACCTGGAAGGATGTCCAGTCTAATTAGCATATTATGCTTTTATTATTACAGATTTTTGAGTTACCTCCTAGCACAGTGCTTTGGCACTTTGGTACTCACTGTTTGTTGAATTAATAAATAAATGGCTCTCTTAACAGATGTTCATTTTTTAAATTTCAGAACAAAATAAATCATGTAGTATTAAAGGACCTGCTTGATCCAATAAAAGAACTCTATGAGGATGTCAGAAGAAAAGCCTTAATGAGATTGGAATATGAAGGTCTGCATAAGAGTGAAGCTATCACAACTCCTGGTGTGAGATTTTATAATGACCCAGCTGGCTACGCCATGAATAGATACGCATATTATGTTTGCTACAAATGCAGAAAGGTATGCTATAAACTATACTAAGAATTTTTAAGAACTAGAGATTATCTATATGATTAAAAAGTTGAATTTTGTATACTCATAATTCAGTTATTCTTACATCTTAAATCTGAAGTTAAAAATGAGAAAGCTTGGTACTGTGTTTCAAGTTTACTTACTTAATTTGTTTTGGGATATTTTTTAACCTCTACAGGCTATTTCCAAAACATGAAATATTTCTGTACATAAGCTACTTCCCATCAGTAATAACCTCCTGTTTTCCAAATCCTGGTGGTTCTTAAATAAATTTCTCTTACTTTTTTGAGCATTTCCTCCTTAAATCCTTACTTCCTTGCTTTCTAAGACAACACTTTTTTTTATATCCTCCTTCCTTTCTGGTCATTTTTCCTAGGGTTTCTTTGCATTCACCTACCCTTAACATATTTGTTTCCCCAACACTCCATCCTTGGCCAATAATACCTCCTTATCTTTCATTTACTTCCTGTACACCCATGCCTTTGCCAACCACCTATAATGTTACGACCTTACAAAATCTTTGAGATTTAGATACAAATGTCCATCTGCCTTTCAGACATTTGGATTTCTCACACATAACTTCCAAGTCCATATGTCCAGTATTCAACTTGGACTCTCATTCTCCAATGTTAATTTACAAAGTCCTGTCAATTATGTCCCCAGATGTCTTGAGGGTTTTTTTCCCCTAATGATTTTCTTTGATAATTACAGCAGCTTTCTTTACTGAACTGCTTTTGTGGAGCCCCCAACGCCTCCATGCCATCCTTTATACTTACACTACTACTCATAGATTACTATTTCTCAAATCTGATTGCATCGTCGTTTTGCTTATAAGCCTGTCCACCCTTCATCTCATTCCCCAAGCTGCTACCTTTTGCACCCTATGCTACAGAACACTGAACAACTCAGCTTCCCAAACTCGGCCATGTCTACTCGCTCACGTAACACTTCCATGCCATCACATAGGCAGTTTCTCTTCATGAAATGCTCTTCCTTACCTCTCTATCTTCTGCTCTGCATTTCACTCTCACCTGCCACTTACTTACACTCATGCTCAGGTGCAGAGCCAAATCTATCACAGTTTTAGATTCATACCAGGTTTCACCTCCTCTGCAATGTGCCCACGCTTACCCATCACCACTACGTGATTTAGAAATCTGGCATACATCCATGATAGCCCTCATTATCCTGCATTATGATTACTGGTTCACTTCTCTCTCTGCCTCACTTGATAAGTTCCGTGAGGACAAAGACTATATATTTTTTCATTTCTCTGTCTTCACTACTGGCAGTTTATTAGACACTAACTTAATTAGAAAATGAATAAATGAACAAAGGAATCAATAAATGAAAGATGTACTCCCAGTGTAGCAAAAAGAAAATACAGATAATGAAGGGAAGGATAAATAGATAGATGGTCGCCAGAAAGGAAGACAAATAAATATACATATACCCAAGGAAAGACCAATACTATGTTTGTGAATTATTTTGTTACAAATAATACTACACTATTTCTGGGTGTTTAATGTACTAAACATCATAAATGAATATTGTGCCACCACAGGGATGGCAGTCAAATGTCCAGGAAGCCACACAGGAAATCCAGAGAAGTAAAAGCCAGAATAGACCCCAGGAAAAATGGAATATATCTGAGGCCAAATTCAGCTAGTGGAAGACCATTTAATAACTCTGTATCAATGCAGCCTGTCTTTTGACCTGTTTTCCAGTACAGATAATAGAGTTATATTGATTCATTTGTTTATCCTCAATTTTTTTGCTATGGGACATATGCACATAGATTGCCCCAATTATAATTGACCCCATTTGTTTTGTGCCCAGAGCAAATTCAGATAAATCATTTGTTAAGGTAATTTCATTTATTCAAATATCTGTATTAGATACTGTTCAGTTCTTGCATATAGTATAGCTCTGTAAGTATGAGCAGTATTCTGAACAGAATTACCCAATTTACCTTTGCTTTTTAAAAAATTTTATATGATTAAAATTGATTTTTCTTCTTTCCCATTAGCCTGAGGATTATAATTCTGTACTAATATTTACTTCAGGCATATTTTTTGTTCTCAGTACTAAAATTGGAGAAGTTCTAAACATATTTTTAGAGTAATAAATAGATGTTGTTTACAATTTCAAAATAATGAAAGTCTAAACTTTGCTCAAAAATGCATTTTTTCTTTCTTTATTATTTAACTAGAGGCTCAGTGCATGACATTCGTGCACTGGAGGGGGGTCCCTCAGCTTGGCCTGCGCCCTCTCAGTCCAGGACCCCTTGGGGAATGTCCACCTGCCGGCTGCAGTGGAATTCCCTGAGGGGTCCTTAGCGCTGCCTTGAACGCGGGAGAGGCTCCCATCTCCGCTGCTGCTCTCACCAACCATGAGTCTGGCCTCTGGCTGAGCGGCACTCTCCCTGTGGGAGTGCGCTGACCACCAGGGGGGGCAGCTCCTGCATTGAGCATCTGCCCCCTGGTGGTCAGTGCATTTGGTCAATTGGCATATTAGGGTTTTATTGTATAGGATATCCTATTTTGATATTTATTTGAAATATTGTATATTATTTTTTTATTTTGTTTTGACAGTACAGTGTTTCAACTTCCTACTGTAAGCATAAATTCATTCCAGAATTGAAAAAGACCTTTATTTCTTTAAGAATAAATATAGCTTTATTTCTTACCCTGCTCTGCCCCCTGGGCAGCAATGTGGGCATCCACTTGACATGCAGGGCACTATCTAATAGACAGTGCTATTTCCTAAGACCTCTTGATCTTATGTCCACCGTGCCCAAATTATACGGCTGAGTTTTTCCCTGATGTAATCGCAGTGCATTGTTTCCTAGGCATATTTTGGTGGTGAAGCTCGCTGTGATGCTGAGGCTGGGCAAGGGGATGACTATGATCCCAGAGAGCTCATTTGTGGTGCTTGTTCTGATGTGTCCCGAGCTCAGGTGGGTAGACCATTTTATTAGAAAGGACAATTTAGAAACATTAAACCTCTAATTTTTTTAAATAATAATATAACCGTATGGTAGAAATGGCATAGAAGGTTTTCCCACTAATGTTTTCTGGTGTCTGTACAGCAATGTATAATTTTGCAACTTACTCATATATATTATCTATCATGGATGGGATTTGCATTTTATACTTTGGTCTCCCATAAAATAATCACCAGATTTCACACTTCTAGATTTTCTCCTCTTCAATGAAATCTTCGTAGTACATCAATGAGATTGATAGATAAATGAAATGTTAATTTTTCAACTTGGCTAACCAGGAAACATTCACAAGGAAATTAAGAGGCTAGCTTATAAGTAAAATTAGTTATGATGGAGCTGGGATTAGAACTTGAAGCTTGTCTAGATCTTTTGGGCAAAGCCACACATTTATTCAGTATTTTTTTAATGTGAGTATCATCAATTTTTCAATCAGTTTTTAGAGTTGTGTATACTCTCAAAATATGAATCACTGAGTTATATATATTACCAACTTAAGTATGATGAAATAGGTTCACTATAATCTGTATCTGTTTTCTTTTGCTATAGATGTGTCCGAAACATGGCACAGACTTTTTGGAATATAAGTGTCGCTACTGCTGTTCAGTGGCAGTCTTTTTCTGTTTTGGAACAACACATTTTTGTAATGCTTGTCATGATGATTTTCAAAGGATGACTAGCATTCCTAAGGAAGAACTACCACACTGTCCTGCAGGTATGCTTTTAGTTTTTTAAATATGATTATGATATCCAGTTTTATTTAATGACTAAAGGCCTGGTGCATGAAAATTCATGCATTGGAGGGGGGTGTCCCTCACCTCCAATGATTGCACTGGAGGTGACCCAGTGATCAGAGGAAGGCAACACCCCATCACACCTCTGATGCTGCCACTGCCAGCAGTGCAAGCCTCAGCTGGCCCTGGTTACCTGAGCCTCGGGTGGCCCTGGGCAGCTGGGCAACCACCATCTGAGGCTCACCTGCACCTTGGGCCAGCCCTAGAGGGCTGGGGGGCTAAGTGGACTGGGGTCTCCAGTGCGACAGTGTGCCGCAAGTGGCAGAAACCTAGTTGACACTATCCTAAGGAATCCAAGGGTTTCCTTGGCTCTATGAACTTCTGACTTTCTGAGTGAAGTAAAAGATCCTTATCACAAGTGGGGTAGGGAGCTATAGAGGAGCAGATTGCTTGGAGGATGAGAAGGAAGTCAACTAAAGATTAGTAAAAGGATTGCTGTTTGGCACTACAGGGCCATGTGACGTTTGACATTATAATGGGTAACAGAACCATTTAAAGGGATTTTGTGATTTTTTTTTTTTAAGAAGCCTGGAACAGGCACCATAAAATGGTCAACTGATTTAATCTAGAATGACTGGGAACTGGCGGTAGTGAGCATCAGACAGCCAAGGGAATTAAAGAAGCTACTGAAAATACAGGAGAAATGTTTATCTGTGCAAATCAGGCTAAGAAAAGTCAATCTATATAAATAAAAATGTAAATGTTTGTTTGTTCAAAATCTCAAATCTCCGAAAGTTCTTCACCGATTGCTTTGAAATTTTGACACAACATTGCATTCAAATAGGCGCGTTTTTATATACCTACATTATATAGATGTCACACCTGTGACAGGTAAAACATGCTTTTTTTGAAAAAACAGGTAAAAACATGCTTTTTTTAAAAAAACAGCGCCATCTGTTGGACTTAAAAGCAACACACACCACAAACTTAACAATATTATTGAGTCTAACATGCAAAGCCAGACAGTCACATACAAGTCCGTCGACACTGTTGGGAAAGCAGATGAAGCGGTTAATTATCCACCAGAATTTTGGAATTCATATCAACCAGCCCAGGGCTGGGCTTCAGGCCGGGACTAGGCCGGGGCTCAGGGCACAGGCGGCCGCCACAGTCCCCCACATGCCGGCGGGCAAGGCTCGAGGAGAGTGTGGCGGGCGAGGGCAGGGGAGCTTCCTCGGCTCCTTTTCCCCTCCAGCTTTTGGGAGTCTTGGAGGCAGCGCAGGGCATGGGCCGCTGGTGGGGAATGGGGATGCAGGCCAGCACTGGGAGACTCAGGCTGCAGAGGCGCACGTGTGCAAGGCCAGACCAGCTGGGCAGGACGGAGGCAGCAGTGTGCCAGGGGTAGCCGAGCGGGAGGGCACATTGTATACCCACAAGCATTGTGCAATTAAACATACCCTGTTTCCCCGAAAGTAAGACATCCCCCGAAAATAAGACCTACTTACAGTTTTGGCTGTTGCTGAAATATAAGCCCAGCCCCCTCCCCCCAAAATAAGACTTCCCCAAAAATAAGACCTCCGATAATAAGGCCTTCCCTGAACATAAGGCCTCCCCAATAATAAGCCCCCACCCCCGAACATAAGGCCTCCCCTATAATAAGCACCCCCCCAAGCTACCATAGCGGCGGGTGCCGCCGCACAGCTCACTGTTGGCCACAGCGTAGCCAGAGCAGACAGGAAGTGCAAGGTCTCTTTTAATCAGAGAGCCCGCGCCGCCGCCAGGACAAGCTGCCGCCTGCTGCTCGCTCTGCCCTGAAGCAGTCTGGCTGACTCGCAATTAGAGTCGCGCAGGGCAGGAGTTGGGCACATTGTATGGACACACAGGTAATAAATTTCCTCTTTTTTTTTTTTAACAATAAATGTGTACTGTATTCTTCCTGGAAAAATAAGACATCCCCTGAAAATAAGACCTAGCGCATCTTTGGGAGCAAAAATTAATATAAGACACTGTCTTACTTTCGGGGAAACAGGGTATTAGAAACATGCGCTTTCTCTTTTCTTTCTTTTCCATTTAAGGAGACTGAGCTGGGCGAGGGCAGGGGAGCTTCCTCGGCTCCTTTTTCCTCCGGCTTTTGGCCAGTTCGGCGAGGGACCCTGCGGGCGGGAGTTGGGAGCAGCCGGGCCACTTTGAGCATGGGTCACGGGCCGCCTGTGGGGAGAGGGGGTGCAGGCCAGCGCTGGGGGCCTGGGCTGCAGAGGCGAATGTGTGTGAGGCCAGACCAGCGGGGCGGGGGGGGGGGGGGGGGGGCAGCGGCGGCGTGCCAGGGGCAGCATCCAGGGAGGGCGCATTGTATACCCACAAGCACTGTGCAATTAAACATATTAGAAACATGCGCTTTCTCTTTTCTTTCTTTTCCATTTAACCAGACTGAGCCACAGCAATGCGTGGCCGGGTACAGCTAGTATGAAAATAAAAAAGAGACTGAAAGTTTGGAAGAGGTCAGGAGGCTGGTGATCATAGTGAGGTGGAATAAGAGGCTTAATGTAGTGGGAAAAGTGGAGGAAGAGGTGAATGTGATCGTAGAAGAGAATTTTGCATGAGATGTATCTGAAATTAGTGAAAATACATACAGAACTACATACACCACAATAGACAATGTTGTTAAAGCTGGGAAACACACACTTTCATCCATTGCTTTTCAGAGTGCAAATGGCAGACCTTCAGGTGCCTCTCAAAATTTCAAATGCATCTACCCTTCACCAATCCCACTTCTGGGGGATATACCTGCATATGTGAAGAAAAAGAAAAAACAAGGAAAAATGTGCAAGGTTATTCACTGCAGCATTGCTTGTAATGATAAAAATTCATAAATGATACAAGTATCCACTGGAGGGGTGATTGAACACTAACTAATAAGCACCATTAAAAAAGACTGAGGAGAAAAAAGCAACTATGTAGGTTGCATTGGTATAAAAGAAATAAATAGGGTTTAAAAAAAAAAAGACTGAGGATGGAGTTTCTATGTACTGATACGAAAAGATGCATAGAAGGAAGTACTAAATGAAAAATTAAATTTTAAAAAGTACATATATAGTATGCTGCCTTTGTAAGAAAGGAAAAATTAATATGTATATATGTTATAGTTGCATAAAAACACTGGAAAGCTATACAAAAAATTAATAAAATTAGTTAATACTGGGGAAAGCAGGGAAGATGAGAGAGAAATAAGGGAAGGTGACTTCTTACTGATTTTTAAATCATGAGAGAGAAAGATGATAAGATAAAGAGGGTTTTTAAAATAAGGCTACTTTTTGCTACTTGCTCATGTCAAATAAAAATTGTTACACTGTTCCACCTCTAAAAACCTTTTGAAAAAATAGAAGTAGTGGACTTTGAAAGAAGCAAGATCAGAATAATGTGAGGCTAGAGTGTATAGGATAATGGCCAGAACAGAGACATGAGCCATCAGTCGTAAGAGGAAGGTCTGGAAGTGAAGGAAGTGAAAAGAGGGCAGGCAGTGTTGTCTCATTTGAGCTTAAAAGGAAGAGGGATTATTGAATGAAAGTTGTAGGTTAGTGGTCTGGAAATAAAGGAACCAGAAAAGTCAATCTTGCTTCTTGCCCTTATGACATGCTAGAACTGAGGAGATAAATAATTTTTAAAAACAAAAAGGAAGTTAGCTAGCCTTGAAACAAGTGTTGCAGAGAACACAGTGGCAGGTAGTCACTGAGAGAAGGAGGATGGACCAGGCAAAGGCAAGGCCTCCAGTTATACATGCATGTAATCATCCAGGTCAGCCAACAAAAAGGACTTTGTCCTATAAATAATTGTGAATCACAGGAATGAGGCAGGAGAGGTGGAAGAAGGCTTCAAACTGACATTGATCCTGGGCATTTTCACATATATTTTCTTACCTAATTTTTACTGCCTACAGGGTAAATAGTATTATCCCCCACATTCACCAATGGAAAATCAAGGCCTAGAGAGGTTAAATATCTGGCCTGAAATCATACTTAGATTAAGGTATGCTTTTCCTGTCTCTCATATGCCACTCACTCATCCATTCATTTAGAAAACTGTAGATAATTAAAGGAGAACTCACAGTGAAATTAGGGAAAATGGTTGTACAGTTTACTTAGAAAGACAGAAGAATCAATTCTCTAACTGCTGTCAACCATTAATTTCAATTAATATATAGATGAAAACAAGAATGTGTTTAAGAAGTTAAATAATCTGCCCTAACTAGCTTGGCTCAGTGGGTAGAGCGTCTTTGGACTGAAAGGTCCCGGGTTCGATTCTAGTCAAGGGCATGTACCTTGGTTGCGGGCACATCCCCAGTAGGAGGTGTGCAGGAGGCAGCTGATTTATGTTTCTCTCTCTCTCATTGATGTTTCTAACTTTCTATCTCTCTCCCTTGCTCTCTGTAAAAAATCAATAAAATTTATTTTTAAAAAAAGTTAAATAATCCCTCTGTCCATTCCTTTCTAAAATATTTACTGATAACCTTCTTTGGTTCCAGGATACTTGTGCACATGAGCAAAACAAGTCTTTTAACCCTACCAGACTGCAAAGTACCGAAAATTAGGTACAGCAGATTCAGAAATTACCAATATTCCAAATAAATTTTTAAATAGAAAAATGGGGGGGGGGGGCGTCCTAGTTTATTTGATTATCTACAAATATATCTTTCCCAAAGTGTTGCATCCATATTATCATTAATATCTTAGGCTGATTAATTTTTATTTGCCTATAATCTCCCTCCCATATACTTTTCAAAAGAACACTGATAATGTCTTCCCATTTTACCAACGTATGCCTTTTTTTCAGAGAAAATGGAAGGGTAGCATGGCTTATTTACACAATTTGTTTTTACTTGAAAAATATCCTATATAATAAAACCCTAATATGCAAATCGACCAAACAGCAGAATGACCAGGGGAACGACCAGTCACTCTGATGCGTACTGATCACTAGGGGGCAGACGCTCAATGCAGGAGCTGCCCCAGGCGAGGGGCAGCTCCTGCATTGAGCATCTGCCCCCCAACAAGGAGGTGACCAGTGGCAGCGTTGATTGGGGGGCGGGGCCGGCCAGCAGGCAGCACCAAGCCACCAGCCGAAGTGGGTGCCTGCAGGGGCCCCCAATCACCCCGCCCACCAGTTGCCCCACAGGTGGCCCTGTCACCGGCCAGGCCTAGGGACCCTAGCCTATATATTGGGAACAGTCTCTTAGATTTAAAAATTAAAACCTGGCAAGGCTACTCTAACACTGGAAAAACAGGATGATGCAGCAATGACATGCATGGACTCTAGCTTGCACTTTTTGTGGTCAGCCTTGACTCTGACACATCACTGTGTGACAAAGCCAAAGACTTAACTTCTCTCTGCTTCAGTTTTTCCACCCATAAGTTGGGGAAAATGGTACTACTGCCTCAGAAGGATCATGTTATGTGCTACTTTTTATAATCAGGGCAAAAAAATGTAGCTGCCCATACAATAGCAAGATGCCTTTCACCTGTATGGAAAGTACTAGTGTAGTCACTGGTGCATGCAGCATCCCATATTGTGAGAGGGATGTCCAACTGCTGGTTTAGGCCCAACATCCCCCGAGGGGTCCCAGATTACAGGAGGATGCAGGCCAGGCTGAGAGACCTTCAATCCCCATGCATAAATTTCATGTACCGGGCCTCTAGTTTTATATAAAAATTTCTGTATTTTCTAATCCAGAATAATTTCCTGCTAGACTAAATTGAAGAATTTTTGTGATCATTTTTGTTCATTGCTCTGCTTTAAAATGATGAACCAAATTCATCATTAGTGTTTATCTCTAGGCAGGATGCTGTGGTTAAGGGACCATGTCCCTTCTTCAACATATATACCTAGTATGTAGAGTTTTTTATGGGGAACATTTTTACTTTTGTGGTTAGAAAATAATTTTATTATTTTATATTTGCATAATCATTGTCTATTTCTCTGAATAACTTACCAGTGACATATTTACATTAGGTTTATGTGAATATATTTTAATTATGTTCTTTTGCCTCCTTCAAAACTTATACAGGTCCCAAAGGCAAACAGTTAGAAGGAACTGAATGTCCACTCCATGTTGTTCATCCACCTACTGGGGAAGAATTTGCTCTGGGTTGTGGAGTGTGCAGAAATGCTCACACTTTTTAAAACACTCAGATTCCTTTGTCTATGGATAGAAAAGTTGCCTTCATCGCCCAAGCAGATGTGGTGAAGTTTAAACTGCTCAGGATAAGGACGGGACCATTTTTACATCCATGAAAATGAACCATTCACAGTGCAAGAAGGATGCCAAATACCATGTACATAATTCTTGCTATGGAAAATTTCCCCATTAGTTTGGTTTCTTTTCTTTTGAGTCAAGACATCAAACTTGTGAGGTGTTTGCATGTGGCCATTACCGTCATTGGCCTGTGAAGCATTGGACATTTATAGATAATTGATATAGAAAGAATCTCCATGCTCAAGGACTAAGAATGATGTTGGCTTTCAAGCAAAAAAGAAAAATAATCATTGTTTATTGTATACTGCCTTTTTGTAATCCTGTACAATTGCATCACAGGTGGGGATAAAAAGAATAATATTCTGGTTTATTTCCTAGACTGTTATTTAAAAAAAATTGTGTTAGAATGGCATATAAATGTAATAAGTATCACAGTGTAAATAAAGATATCAATGTTTGTCCTCTATAATAATTACTAAATTACAAATGCAGTTTCATTTAAACTTCTAGGTTAAGTTTGAGCCTGAAATTTTAATGAAGTGCAATACTGAGTGTGCCTCATTATCTTGCAGCTGTAAACATATTGGAATGTACATGTCAATAAACCACTGTACATTTTTATACAGTGATAAAGCATAAAGATTGTGTAACGTGTTGCTTGAAACACAAAATTTAAGTATCTTTAAGGTCTAAAACTCCATCCAATTTTCCTTGGAAAGAAAGTTAACACAGCACAATCATAACGTGTGTAACTATTGGGGAAAATAAGAGTAGTAATGAAGTACAATGTTGGGTCATTTATTGAACACTGGGGAGAGGATATATGTGTTTAGGAAATTGACCAACCTCTACCTTATTAATCAGTACCTTTTAGAATTTTCGAAAGAGTAATCAACAAAAGGTCCCCTATGTCTAAATAAGATGCATCTGAACCATCACTATAAAATAATGCTTTTTAAAAAATGTACATTTCAGGAGAAGATTATACAAACTTTTTTCCTTTATAGTGTGTAACAGTGCCTTTAAGTTGCAAGCAATTTCTAATTGCCCAAAGTGTGTGAAAGCAAGAGTAATTTGTTGTCATTTAGGGCACTGTGGTGGTCCCAAGCCAAGCTGAAAGCATTGTAGGCCGAACTTGTTCAAGTCCAACCTCTAGATTACTTTGGGTTAATATCTTGTGGAAAAAAACCCTGATACCTGAAGCTGAAAAGGGTCTTAAAGGTATTCACATGTTTATATTCTCACATTTTTTTATCTCTTTTTTCAATTATAGTTGGCATACAGTAATATATTAGTTTCAAGTGTACACCTCAATGATTAGACATTATAAAACTTACTAAGTGATCATCCTGAAAAATCTCATACCCATCTGACTCCATACATAGTTAGTAGAATATTATTGACTATATTCCCTATGCTGTACTTTAGACCCCCCTATGACTACATTGAAACTACTAATTTGTACTTTTAAATCTCTTCACTTTTTTCACTCCTCCCACTTCCCTCCCTCCTGTCTGGCATCCATCAAAAGGTTTTCTGTATCTGAGTCTGTTTCTATTCTGTTTGTTTATTTTGAGTGTGTCTCATTATCTTCAGCTGTAACAATTGATTTTTAGAACAATTGTTAACACATATGTATTTATTGACATTTTATTGTTCATACTTTTCTTTTTTTCTTCCTCTTAAAGAAAACCCTTTAACATATCAAGTAATACTGGTTTAGTGGTGATGAACTCCTTTAGCTTTTTGTCTGAGAAGTTCTTTATTTAGTCTTCAATTCTAAATGATAGCTTTGCTGGTTAGAGTAATCTTGGTTGTAGGTCCTTGCTTTTCATCATTTTGCATCTTTCTTGCCACTCCCTTCTGGCCTGCAAAGTTTATGTTGAGAAATCAGCTGACAGTTCCTACAAGGTGCCTTCTTGTAGGTAAATAACTGATTTTCTCTTGCTGCTTTTAAGATTCTCTTTTTGTCTTTAACCTTTGACATTTTATGATGTGTCTTGGTGTGGTCTTTTTTGGGTTCATCTTGTTTGAGACTCTGTGCTTCCTGGACTTGTATTTCTTTCTTTCACCAGGTAAAGGAAGTTTTCTATTTTTTCAAATAGGTTCTTAGTTTCTTGCTCCCTCTCTTCTTCCCCATGATGCAAATGTTGGTATGTTTGAAATTGGCCCAGAGGCTCCTTACACTACATTTTTTAAATTCTTCTTATCTTTTTGCTATTTTGATTGGGTGGGTTTTGCTTCCTTATATTCCATATCAATGGTTTGATTCTCAGCTTCACCTACTCTACTGTTGATCACTATAAGTTATTCTCTATTTCAGTTAGGGTACTCTTCATTTCTGACTGGTCCTTTTCATGTTGTTGATGTTCTCATTAAGTTCCTTGAGCATCCTTACAACCATTGTTTTGAACTCTGTATCTGATAGTTTTCCTGCTTTCATTCCATTTCATTTAATTCTTTTTCTGGAGATTTCTCCTGTTCTTTTATTTGTGACATATTTGTCTCTGCATTTTGGCTGCTTCCCTGTGTTAGTTTCTATGTATCAGGTAGATTTGTTGTGTCTCCTGGAATTGGTAGTGGCCTTGTGGTAGTAGGTGTCCTGTAGGGCCCAGTGACTCAGCCTCCCCAGTCACTTGAGCTGGGCATTCCAGGTGCACCCCTGTGTGAGCTGTCCTATTATAGTTGAGCCCTGATTAACGTAGGCATCACTAGGAAGGATTGACCCCCAGGCCAGTCGGTTGCTAGGATCTGCTGTGACCACAGCTGAAGAGCTGCTGTGCAGGAGCCAACCCTATGGAGCAGAACTTACTTCACTGAGGCTCTGGTGCTCACCAAGTCCACCCCTTGAGTGTGTCATGGTGGAAGTGGTGGGGTTTGATTCAGTGTGGTGGAAGTTGACCAGGTGCACTAGATCTGGGGTTTCCTGGAAGGTGCAAAGTCAGTCACTACCTGTGCCCTGCCTGGGGCCACCAACTACAAAGCAATCTGCATGCAGATGGCTGCTATTTGTGTTGGGTTTGGAGAGGCCAAGCTGTGAACCAAGGTGCGGAGTATAGGGCCACTCATTGAGAGGTACAGGGCATGCTGAGGCCAACTGCTGCTTAAGAGATTTTAGGAAGGCCAAAATATGAGGCAAGAAAGGCCAGTTGTATGTAAAAACCATTGGAAATGGCTTGGATGAGTCTGCAAGTAGGGATGGGTGGGAACTCAGAGAATCACAAGGTTGGGGGGGGAAGTGTGAACCAGATTGATGGAGATTCAGATGCGGTGCCCACCTGCTGTCTCTGTGGGGAGGAGGGTTCAGCAAAGGAACACTGGCCTCTGCCAGCATTTCCCTCGGGGAAAAGCTGCCCCTACAGCTCTCACCCTGATTCCAGACAAATTAGTTCCTCCCCAAATGTCCCAGGTTCCTTTCAAGCTGCTGCCCCAACACTAGAGTTCAGAGGGAGTGAGTCCGAGTAAGTCCAGGTATGGGCCTTTTAAGAGGAGCTGCCTGGGATTCCCACAGCCTGTGTATCTTCAGGCACAATCCCCACTGGTTTTCACAGCCTAAAGTTTTGGGGACTTCTCCTTCTGGCACTGGAACCTTAGGCTGGGAGGCCTGGTGTGGGGTAGGGACTCTTCGCTCCTCAGGGAAACCTCCACAGCCAAGATATACTCCTGGATTTTAAATCCACATATGAGTGTGGGACCAACCAGTTCCACCCCTCCTACCAGTCTCGATGTGCTGCTTCTTTCATTCCCTACTTGTAGGACTTCTGTTCAGCTAGACTTAAGGTGGTTCTGAGAGATGGTTGGTCTGTATTTTAGTTGTAATTTCTATGCCACCATCTTGACTGGACCTCCTTCACATTCTTGTTTTTGAAAAAGGGACTGTTGGAACTCTGCCTATGTTCAAAAGAGTTTCCAGAACCTTCAGGCAACAGCCTTTTTCTTCAGAACATGTTCTGCCATGAGGATGTTGGGTGGCAGGTATCAGGAAGGCATGACCCTGCTCCCCAGAGAACCTCTCAGGCCCAGTGTCTACCTCTCAGGACCTGCTTAGGAATCTCGTTCCATGCCCAGGCTCGAGAGGAAACTGAGAGCACAGGCTCAGAACTGGCTCTACGAGTTTCCATAAGGCACAGAGTCAGTATAGAGATGGAGGCTGTTCCCCCAGGAAAATGGGGAAGAATGGAATGAGGCCATTGTGGTTATAGTCGACCTAAACTTACAGGCCCACAGGAATGAAACCAACCTTGAGAATGCCACAAAATTAGGAGATTTTAGGAATACATTACAACAAAACACAGAAGGGAGATGGCCTTGACATGCATTTGGTTCAAATATACTGTGCAGAAAGGCCATTTTCAAATGCTGTATGTAATATACTATGCAGGAGACAGCAGAATCAAAATAGCATTGTGGAATCTGGAAGGACATTTTCACTTCCTATTATATTTTCAGGCCAAGGAAAAGGCATTTTTCTTAAGCAGTTTTCTGGTTAAATTGTTTAGGGCTAAAAACTCCTTATTCTATCAATAAGTTTATTTTTAAAATATAAGCAGTACTCTTTATTCTTTCATTCATAATGGTTACTGATTTGCCTTCTTTTTTTTATATTTTTTTCACCCTAACATCTCTCCCTGCCCTCTTTGTCTCTGAATTTTACCTGTGCATGGTCACATGCATTTCTCATGTTGGCTGTGTAGTAAAACATTGCCCCTAGTTTCCCTGAAAACTGCTGACCAGACCAGCAGGGAGGTTAGTGAGGGATGACCAAATGACTGAGCAGCAGGCTGCAAAGATGGTGGTGCCCACAGCCAATAAGGAGGGAATATGCTATTTGACTACCATACCCTCAAGAGTGGCAGTGCCCACAGCCACAAGATGGCCAGCAGGGGAGGGCAGTTGGGGGCAACCAGGCCTGAAGGAGAGGCCATTTAAGAGTGACCAGGCTGGCAGGGGAGGGCAGTTAGGGGCAATCAGGCAGGCAGGCAGGCAAATGAGTGATTGGGAGCCAGCAGTCCCAGATTGGATAAGGTGCAGGCTGGGCTGAGGTACAACCCCCCACCCCCAGAGTATAGATCTGGAAGCTCATGGCTCAGATCTCCCTTCATGGGAGACCCTACCTGGAGGAGGGCTATTAACAGTACCTGTGGGATCTACCACAGCATTACATCCAAGGCACACTCTTCCTGGACAGCCCCAAGAACTGACTGGGGAGAAAGGAAAAGGTGGGAAAGAACGCTCTATAAGGCCCTTTCCTTGTATGATTCAAAGGAATGATTAAAGTAAAATTAAAAGCTCTGCTCCTCTTCAACTCAACTGCTCTTCAGAGATCTACCAGCCCCTCAGGAAATTATGCACTTTTCTCACAGTAAGATCTGTGGTTCATCTGTCAACTTGGAAGGCAGAAATCCATCAAAAAGGGGTAGTTGTCATGCCCATTCTCTTGGAGCTCCATCTAGCCTGGCCCAGCCCCAGGGACCAGCATCCCTATGTTAGGAGGCAGAATTAGCCATGGTTAAAGGCAGCTGTGGAGATGTCCAGCCCACCCCCACTCCTCGATGCAGGATGCAATGAGGTAAATTCCACGACTGCCTTTCAGTTAGAAGGAAAACTCATTCGAGACCCAAGGAGCCTCCCAGGTTAAGTGTGCACTGGTAAGGAGTTTTGGTTGCAAGCAAAAGAAACCAAATTCAAAATAACTTCAGCAAACAAGAAAAAAAATGTGATTGCTGTGATTCCTCCAGCCAGTGTAAACAGGGCTGCTCTGACTTTGCCCTCCTGTAGGTCCTTTCTACCCTTCTTTGCTGTTGTTCATTCTCATCACAGGACACCTTTTCCTGCGTTCCAGATGATATGGTAAAAAATGACCACCTATAGCTTCTGGGTTACAAATTCAAGCATCCAAGGAAGGGGTAAAGCTGACTTAAACGGTTTGCTTTTTATCATCACACTAGGGGCCCGGTGCACAAAAATTTGTGCACTGGGGGGGGGGGGCGTCCCTCAGCCCAGCCTGTGCCCTCTCGCAGTCTGGGACCCCTTGGGGGATGTCCACTTGCTGGTGTGCCTGGCTAGTCTGGGTGAGGGGCTGAAGGCCGTTTTCAGGCTGCCCACAGCTCCCATTGACCCAAGGCCCCAGCAAGGCTGGCTGGAATCAGGTTTCTGGGGTTTATCTTCTATAATTGAAATTTTGTTGCCTTGAACAGAGGCCTAGTCAGGCAATGAAGTCTCCTGTTTGCTTCAGTAGCCTCTATAATTGAAACATTGTTGCCTTGAGCAGAGGCCCAGCTGGCCTAGGCAGGCAGTTGCAACAGAAGCCTCCTATTTGCTCTAGCTCTGTGGCTGCCGGCCACCATCTTGGCTGGGTTAATTTGCATGCAGCTGCTCTGATTGGCTGGGGGCATGGCTTGGATGGTGGGCATGGTTTAGGTGTCTCAGAGTGATGGTTAATTTGCATATTACTCTTTTATTAGATTAAATGCTTTAGCAATACTAAACAGTGTCAGTAATAAAGTATTTTTCCCTGCTGGACCAAAGTATTCAGTAGCTACCCTCCTCCCCCCC
>PVJC01026908.1:0-23652 GCA_004026665.1 Murina feae | reverse complement strand
TTGCAACAGAAGCCTCTGGTTTGCTCTAGCTCCATGGCTGCTGACCTCCATCTTGGCTGAGTTAATTTGCATACAGACGCTCTGATTGGCTGGGAGGCATGGCTTGGCTGGTGGGTATGGCTGTGAGCAGAGGCTCAGCCAGCCTAGGCAGGCAGTTGCAACAGAAACCTCTGGTTTGCTCTAGCTCTGCAGCTGCTGGCCTCCACCTTGGCTGGGTTAATTTGCATACAGACGCTCTGATTGGCTGGTGGGTGTGGCCGTGAGCAGAGGCTCAGCCAGCCTAGGCAGGCAGTTGCAACAGAAGCCTCTGGTTTGCTCTAGCTCCATGCTGCCGGCCTCCATCTTGGCTGGGCTAATTTGAATACAGCCACTCTGATTGGCTGGGAGGCGTGGCTTGGCTGGTGGGAGTGGCTTAGGTGTCTCAGGTAATGGCCAATTTGCATATTACTCTTTTATTATATAAGATATTTCTAGTCCGTTTTTCTAAGAGATTTTTGTTTTGTTTTTTTTACCCCCCCCCCACCTTTTTTTCTTTTTACAATGTGGGAGAATAGCCATCCAATACCCAGCACTTGTGAACTTTTATTTAAATGGAAAATTTTAGTTGTTTTCCCATCACTGATTGCAATTCCCTTTTCTATGGCAGTTTTGAGAATATTACCAGAGAGCTGATTTCAATGACATATAGATGGATGCCTTCTGAGCAGCATGTTGTCTTTTATGTACAACTGGTGAGGGTTTTTCAAAATCTTCAAGTTCTTATCAAAATAGTCTACTGTGGGATGCTCTTTTATCATTGCTAAGTGCTGTCAAATCTTCAGCAGTTAGATTTGATAGCACCTAGCAAATTTAATCAGAGTATTCCACATCTGTCTCCTCTTTTTTCCCATGTTACCAGTCCTACTTTTTCAAACCCTGATTACATTTCCGCTGACCCATTGCAACAGGAGTCTACTGACCTCCTCTCCTCTTTTCTCTCCTCTCCTCTAATTCATTTTTATACAGAGCTGCCAGATTAATCTTTCAGAAACAGTCATATTCCTTGTTCAAAAATTTTCAACAATCGTTATTACCCAATGAATAAAGACCCAATTAAGTCATTCAAAATGTGCTAACAACTGATGTTTTTCCTCCTTTCATGTCTACTCATTTCACAAATCACTACTTATTGTTTCCTTGAATGTTCACCAAAACTTATCACCTTTGTACCTTTGTTCATGCTGTATCCATGTCCCATTGCTTACATCCAAATGTTTTCTCTTTGACAAAGACTTGATCTAAATGCTACCTTTCTTTCTTGCCCTGGTCGATTTGGCTCAGTGGATGGAGCATTGACCTGTGGACTAAAGAGTCTGTGTTCCGACTGGAAAATGGCAGCGGTATAGGCAGACGTAACCCATGCCTTCTCCCGGAGTAGATAGGGTGAACAGCTTAAACGAGTAACATCCAGCCCGAATTGGCAGAGGAGATTGAGCTGGGAGACAGTCTGCAACCAGGTAAGGCAGATGACTCTTGAGAGAGGTAAATTCAAGGCTTTGGGAAGGATATTCTGCCAGATCTGAGCTCTGAGGATCAGAAAGAATCCACATGGCACCAGCACCGAGCCGCATCCCTTGGGACGGGCGCAGTGGAAAGAGGGTCCATGGAACTGCGGGTTGGCAGGGGATTCTAGATCCGGGTACACAATCAGGAAAAGGCTGAAGTGTGCGGGCAGGAGCGGAGCATGCAGAGGCACAGCCTTGCCCCCCTCACAGTGGATTCTACCTGGGTCCACAGTCAGTAAAGACTGAAGTGTGCCAGCAGGAGAGGCCCGCGCATGGCCGTAGCCTCTCCTACCTCTGTGGCCAGTGTCTTTCTTCATTGAGCCTAGTGCATAGAACCTTTCAGATACATACACTTAACTGTGGCTAGAGTGTGGGAGAAGGTGCTGAATTGTGGAATCTGGGAAGAAAGGGGGGTCCAGGAGAAGTGGCAGCAAGTTTGGTGCTGACTCATGCCTGAGCCTGGGTCCTGGGCAGCCATTGTGCCCTGAAGAGATAACCCCTCCCTCCAGTATCCAGGCAACTAATACAGCCACACCCAGATTCCACCCTGAATGGTACAAAAAAGTTAAAAAAAAGACAACAACCTAAATAGTCCCTGAGAGTCCAAAGGGACTGGCCTAAAGATACTTTCGGTCCCAGCATTCGGATCCTGAGAAACACTATAATACAGAAGACTGGGATCTTAAGCCAGCCAAAGGAACATTTTACTTCTTCATTTTTATCTTATTTTTATTCTTTTTTATTACTTTGTTATCTCTCCTTTTTTTTCTTTTTTTCTTTGTTTTCCTGTTTGTGTTTGTTGCCTTATTTTCTATTTCTTTTCACTTTATTTTTCCATCACTCTATTTTATTTTATTATTTTATTTTTGCTATTTTATAGCATTTTTGAAATCAAATTTTTTGTAATTTTTTTTCTTTCGTTCTCTTTCCTTTTATCCACCCATTCCCTTTCTACTTCCTCTATACTGAACTGAGATCCTCCCCGTATTCTTCCAATTTTTAATCTTAACATCTATATATAAGCTCAGCATCTACAGATTCTGCCCCCATCCTCTTTGCTGGGGGTTTGTATTTTTGTTTTGTTTTGTTTGTTTAACTATTGGTTCTGTGGTGTGTTCATAGATATAGTCTCCTTTTTATTCCTTTATCTTTTCTCTCTTATCTTTTTCACTCTCTTTGATATCATTTTTGCTCTCTGTTCTCACCCCTAATCCTCTTTTCTCAGGTGGTCACTTATAGTGGGGTTATTATTGTTGTGAGTATATTTGTGTTTTGGTCCCTTTGTGTGGTGTCTTGTTGAGGTGAATTTTATCCTGTCTGGCCAGGTGCTAGAGAGCGAATCTCACAACCAGACACTGGAGAGAAACTCCATCCATGAATCGGTCAATAATACCCCAGACCCAACTACAGAGGCAGGAAGAAGGCAGCAGTGAGGGAGAGAGTGTAAGACAGTGAGGGACCAAAAGAGGAGTGTGTGGTCATGTGCAATGTGTGTATGTGTATGTGAGTGATGCAAAAATAGATCCTGCAGGACCTTTGTGGTCAGGCTAAATGGGCTTCCTTAACTAGGTAGCCTCTGTTAGCATTGTAAACAGTTCAGGAGGCCAGCTCATCCTCAGAGGCCTAGAGTTTTTAAGGGAAGAGCTGCTGTAACTGGGAGCTGGGCCTCACCCCTACCCAGGGTGCCCACAGGTAACACCTGGGACTCTTCAGACCCCCTTGCCAGGGACCTGCTACCTCAGCTGTGGTCCCACGGTCAACTAGTCTCCAGTCACCCTGGGCGCAGGCTCCTGTGAGTTCTGAAGCATGCTCTCCTCTGATAGGCCCAACACCTTAGCCCAGGACACTGCAACCATGCAAGTAGTCAACATGTGAGCAGCCCACCCCTGTCCAAGGAGCAGCAGCTCCATGACCAGCCTGCCACAAGCCTAAGATCAGAAGCCTCATGTGGCAGCCCCCTGTCCAAGGAACAGCAGCTGTGTGAGTGGCTCGCTCCCCAGTCAGAGGAACAGCAACCACATGAGCAGCCTTCCCCATCTTAGGAGCAGCAGCCGCACGAGCAGCCTACCCATGATTGAGGAGCGGCATTCCCATCCAACCCACCCCCACCCAAGGAGCAGTAGCTGTGAAGACCACACCCTGTCCCTCTCTGAGGAGCAATAGGTGTGCGAGAAAACTGCCCTCATCTGAGGAGCAGCAGCGGGGTAAGAAGCCCATACCCATATGAGGAACATCAGTGCTGTGAGCAATCTGTTTCCACTCAAGGAGCAGTAGCCCCCCGAGCAGCCTCCCCCAGTACAAGGAGCAGCACCCACAGGAGCAGACCACCTAGGGTTGAGGGGTGGCAACCCTGTGCAGTCCACACTGGTATGAAGAGCAGCAGACACACACAGCATGCACCTGTCTGACAAGCAGTAGTTGGGTGAGTGGCCTACATTCATTCAAGGAGCAGCAGACACACATGCAGCTTGCTCCCATCCAAGGAGTAACAGCCACACAATCAGTCCATCCCCTGTCTGAGGAGCAGCAGCCACACACGCAGACTGCA
This sequence comes from Murina feae, assembly GCA_004026665.1. Taxonomy (NCBI): domain Eukaryota; kingdom Metazoa; phylum Chordata; class Mammalia; order Chiroptera; family Vespertilionidae; genus Murina; species Murina feae. The sequence goes on along the minus strand of PVJC01026908.1, from coordinate 19,560 downwards.
CCCATACAAGGAGCAGCAACCGCATGTGCAGTCTGCTACAACTCGAGGCGCAGCAGCTGCTTGAGGAGCTGGACTCTGTCTGGGTGCAGCAGCCACATGAGCAGACCAACCACATCTGAGGAGCGGCAGCCCTGAGCAGCCCACACTAATCCAAGGAGCAGCAGCCAAAAGCAGTCTGCACCTGTCCGATGAGCAACAGCTGGGTGAGTATCCCGCCTCTATCCAAGAAGCAGCAGCCACAAGTGCAGCTCACTCCCAACTGAGGCACAGCAGCCACGCAAGCAGCCCATCCCCCTTTTGAGAACCAACAACTGTGCGAGCAGCTCGCATCCGTACAAGGAGCAGTCGCCCTGTAAGCAACCTGCTCCTGTCCAAAGAGCTACAGCCTAATGAGCAGCCTGCTCCATCTAAGGAAAAGAAGCAGTGTGCAGCCAGCCTAGATCCAAGGAGCAGCAGCCATGTGATCATCCCACCCCTGTCCAAGGAATAGCAACTGTGTAAGCAGCTTTGCTTACTAGCCAGAGACACCACTGCTCCTAACAACTCCCACCAGAGCAGTCACTGCAAACTGAGGATCAGCCACCTTGAGGAGCAACTGCAGCCCAAGGAACCACCACCACCCAAGGAGCAGCCCCTGCACAACTCAACATCTAGATCAGTCAGTAAGACCAAATATGGGTAGACAAAGAAACCCACAAAGAACAGAAAAGGAGGAATCGCCAGAAAAGCAGCTACGTGAAACAGATGCATGCAATATGTCAGAAAAAGAATTCAGACTAAGTGTCCTAGAGTACATAAACCGGATGGAGGAAAAAATCAACAACTTTTGTAAGAATCAAGGAGAAATGGATGAAAAAATCAATAACTTATGTAAGAATCAAGAAGAAATGAAGGGTGATATAGCTGCAATACAAAACACCATGGAAAACTTCAACAGTAGACTAGGAGAAGTGGAGGACTGAATTATCAAATTAGAAGTCAGGGAAGCAAAACACACATGAACTGAACTGCAATTGGAGAAAAAAATTACAAGACGGGAGGAGAGCCTAAGGGAGCTATGGGAAAGCATTAAACGAAGCAACATACAAATAATAGGGGTGCCAGAATAACAGGAAGAGGAACAAGGATTAGAAAATGTAGTTGAAGCAATTATCTCAGAAAATTTCCCTGAGGTGGGGAAGAAAAAGATACACAAGTACAGAGATCCCAAACAAGATGAACCTGAAAAGACCCACACCAAGACAAATCATAATTACCATGGCAAATGTTCAGGACAAAGAGAGAATCTTAAAGGCTGCAAGAGAGAGAGAGAAAGTGACATACAAAGGATCTCCCATTAGATTATCTAATGATTTCTCATCAGAAACACATCAGGCCAGAACAGAATGGTTGGAAATTTACAAAGTGATGCAAAGCAGGGGACTGAATCCAAGATTACTCTATCCAGCAAGTATATCATTCAAAATTGAAGGGGTAATAAGAAGCTTCACAGACAAAAAAAGGCTAAAGGAGTTTATCACCACAAAGCCAGCAATGCAAGAAATGCTAAAGGGACTTGTGTTAAAAGAAGAAATAGGCTTAGGAAATGGCCGCCATATAGAGGGACATGTCCTGCATCTTCTTCGGGAGCGGACCGAGTGAGCAGCTTAAGCCAGTGGCACCCACCCCGAATTGGCTCAGGAGATTCAGCTGGGAGTGACAGTTTTAGCCCGGGGTCTGCTGGAGGGCACGGGGCAACCACTTGGTGCTGAGATTTCTCCCAAAGCAGTGGCTCTGTGGGGGAGTCCGCGCCAACCGAAGGGGGAGAGTGCCTCGCATCACAAGCTGACATATCCAAGAGTCCTGCAGCAGAGGTGCCCCAGGACCAGCCAGGACCCCAGGAGCACCGGAGCCCACGGAGACCCAGACTCGGAGGAGCCGTGTGCCCTCCCACGGAAAGGTTAGAATTCGCTGAGATAAAGTTGCGATTTGTTCCAGGTGGGAGATGACCGAGTGTGTGTGCACGTGAGTGCCCGGGAGTGCAGGGGAAATCTGCACCCCTTAAACCCCTTGACCTCCCGGGGCCAGCAAAATCCACGAGGGGGAGGGGAACCCATGGGGCTGCTGGCAGAAAGGAACTCTGAATAAATTGGCCCATAGCTCGACTGGGTACGAGACAGCAGCCTTGGACTCTGTCAGTGTCCTGGCTGCTAGCGCCAGGGCAGAGAGGACGTGAGGAAGTGACTGGGATTTTTATTTTTATTTTTTATTCTCTTCTCTCGTTAAATCCTCGCTTTTGATTATTGAGCCCATCACACAGGAGCACCCAGTTGGGGTAACTGACAGAGACTGCAGGGGAACATTCTTTTTTTTTGTGGAACCTGGGGATCAGAGCGGAGGAAAAACACCCAAAAACCAGCTTTGGGGCAGACTACCCCCCCAAACCAGTATTAAGTGCTGTAAGGAAAACGAGGCCTACATAATGCCTAGAGAGAACTGCGAGCCCTGAAGGTCATTCCAGGAATACTGCCACCCAGAGGCTGAACAACAAACTGACCCTTCTGTAAACAGGCAGTCTGGAAAGAAAGAAATACTGCCCGCTTTAAAATTAGGACTGTGATCCAAAACATGGAAGAGCAGTGTATCACAGGTAGCTTCAATCCTCTCCTAAATACCTGACAGAACAAAGGAGAGTCAAACCGAAGAGAAGAGGAAGTGAATGACCCTCACTACTGTACATTTTTATTTTTTTTCACCTTTTATCGAAGAAACTAATTTTTTTCTTTCTTTTTTTTCCTCACTTGAGTTTACTTTTTTAATTATTACAATTTATTTTTAATCAATATTATTACTACTACTATTTTACCTCTTTTAGTTTAATTTTATTTTCTCCTTAATTCACTTTGTGATTAGCATTCCACGTTGTATTTTCATTTCTCCTTTGAGCATCACTTTACTCAATCTCAATCTTACCTTTATACCAACACTCTCTTCCTCACCTTTCTCCTTTTCTTGTCCAGTTTCTCATACCCCAGTCCTGCTTTAAACTATCCCTACTCCCTCTTTTTACCTCCTCTGAAAATTTCACCCTACTTATATATCTAATTTCCAATCCACTGCTCTAAGTCCATACTCATCTCACTCTTCTCTTTCTACACTATCCATTTTTTCTCTCTTATCTTTCACACCTCTCTCTCTCTCTCTCTCTCTCTCTCTCTCTGTCGCTAAGCTGTTGATTATACTGTTTTATTTATACTTGATTGTTGATTATACTCTTTTATTTTTTTTAATTTTTTTTATCCTTTGGTTATTTTGTTGCCGCTGGTTTCCCTCACCTCGCTTGAAATTAGTGGTTGTTTATGGTTGGCATTCATCTCTAGGTATCTGTTGCTGACATTCATTGAAATTAGTGGCTACTCTATCAGAATCCCCTCCCTATATAGTTTCTTCCCATCTTTTATTTCTCTCTCTTTCCTATCTCTCTTACCTTTTTTTCTTTGTCCCTCTCCCAATTTCGTTCTTGCACTCTCTTTTTTTTATCCTTTTCCCCTTTTTCTTTTTCTCCTCCTCTTTCCCCTAATTCTCTTTTCTCTGGTGGCCACCTTTATTTGGAGTTATTATTATCGTGAATACATCTGTGTTCAGTATTTCGTGCATTGTGCCTTGTTGTGTGGTATTTCGTGCATTTAAATCAATGCAGGAGAGAGAAAACCATGTAATCAGACACCCAGAGAAGAGAGACCATGGGGAGACAAAGAAACAGTCCACATATGAAAGAGAAACAGGCATCACCAGAAAAGGAAGTAAATGAAATAGAGGCAACCAACTTGTCAGAGAAGGAATTCAGAGAAATGGTCATAAAGTGGTTGAGAAGAATGGAAGACAAATTCAACAATATGTGCAAAAACCAAGAAGAAATGTTGAAGAGCCAAGAAGAAATGAAAAGTGACATCACTGCTATGAAGAACTCAATAGAAAGCATCAACAATAGACTAGATGAAGCAGAGGATCACATCAGTGAGCAAGAAGACAAGATAGAAAAAAAATACCCAAACAGAGTAGCTTCTAAAAAAAAAAAAATAAAAAACAGGAGGAGAGCCTAAGAGAACTTTAGGATAACACAAAAAGAAACAATATCCATATAATAGGGGTACCAGAAGGAGTGGAAACTGAGCAAGGAATAGAAAGCTTATTGGAGGAAATAATGACAGAGAACTTTCCGGTTATAAGAAAGAGTAATCCCACACAAATCCAAGAAGCTTACAGAGTTCCAAACAAAATGAACCTAAAAGACCAATGCCAAGGCACATTATAATTAAATTGGCAAACACCAATGACAAAGAAAGAATCTTAAAAGTGGCCAGAGAGAGACAGAAAGTTACCTATAAAGGTTCCCCAATCAGACTAGCGACTGATTTCTCAACAGAAACACATCAGGCAAGAAGGGAATGGAATGAAATATACAAAGTCATGCAAAGGAAGGGTCTGAATCCAAGAATACTGTACCCAGCAAGGCTATCAATCAAAATGAGGGTGAAATTAGGAGCTTCATGGACAAGAAAGGACTAAGGGAGTTTGTTACTACTAAACCAGCAATGCAAGAAATGTTAAAGGGCCTACTGTAAAAAGTAAAAATAGGAAACAAAGAAGGAACACAAGGGTAAAGAATAAAAATGGCGACAAAGAAGTATTTATCAATAATAACTTTAAATGTAAATGGATTAAATGCTCCAATCAAAAGACACAGAGTAACTGAGTGGATAAGAAAACATGACCCACATATCTGCTGTCTACAGGAAACCCATCTCAGAAAAAAGGATGCACACAGACTGATGGTGAAGGGATGGAAAAAGGTTTTACAGGCCAATGGAAATGAAAAAAAAGCTGGGGTAACAATACTTATATCTGACAAATTAGATCTCAAAGTGAAGGACATAAAAAGAGATAAGGAAGGCCACTTCATTATACTAAAGGTAGCCATTCAACAAGAAGAAATAACTCTGGTAAACATATACATACCCAATATAGGAGCAACCAAATACATAAAAAAACTTCTGGAAGATATCAAGGGAGAGATTGACAACAATACAATCATAGTGGGGGACATTAATACCCCACTATCACTGTTGGACAAATCCTCTAAACAAAAAATCAGCAAAGAAACATCAATCCTAAATGACTCACTAGAGCAGAGGGACTTAATAGATATCTTCAGAACACTTCACCCCAAAGCCACAGAAGATACATTCTTTTCAAGTGCACATGGGTCATTCTCAAAGATAGACCATATATTGGGGCACAGGCAAAGTCTCTTCAAATTCAAGAAGATAGAAATCATATCAAGCATCTTCTCAGATCACAATGGCAAACAACTGGAAATCAACCACAATAAAAACAATCCAAAAAAATCAAACACATGGAGACTAAATAGCATGCTATTAAACAATGATAATAAATTACCTAACCATGCAACTCAAAGATTTAGAAAGAGAGCAACAAGAAAAGCCCAGTGTAAGCAGAATGAAGGAAATAATAAAGATCAGAGTGGAGATAAATGACATGGAGACCAAAAAGATAATACAAAAATCAATAAAACCAAGAGCTGGTTCTTTGAAAGGATAAACAAGATTGATGAACCCCTAGCCAGGCTCACCAAGAAGCAAAGAGAGAGGACCATAATAAACAAAATCAGAAATGAAAGAGGAGAAATAACAACAGACCCTACAGAAGAAATACAGAAGATTGTTAAAGAATACTATGAACAACTCTATTCCAACAAACTGGACAACCTGGAGGAAATGGACATATTCCTAGAAAAATACAACATTCCAAAACTCAATCAGGAAGAATCTAAAAATCTCAATAGGCCAATAACTATGGAAGAAATTAAAGCAGTAATAAAAAAGCTCCCAACAAACAAAAGCCCAGGGCCAGATGGCTTCACAGGGGAGTTTTACCAAACATTTAAGGAAGATCTAAAACCTATCCTCCTCAGACTATTCCAAAAAATTCAAGAGGAAGGAATACTTACAAACTCATTTTATGAAGCCAGCATTACCCTAATACCAAAATCAGACAAACACAACACAATGAAAGAGAATTACAGGCCAATATCTCTCATGAACATAGATGCCAAAATCCTCAACAAAATCCTAGCAAATCGGATCCAACAGTACATCAGAAAGATCATACACCACGACCAAGTAGGATTTATCCCAGGGATGCAAGGATAGTACAATATCCGCAAATCAATAAATGTGATACATCACATAAACAAATTAAGAGATAAAAACCACTTAATCATATCAATTGATGCAGAAAAAGAATTTGACAAAATCCAGCACCCATTTTTGATAAAAACCCTCAGCAAGGTAGGAATAGAAGGATCTTACCTCAACATAATAAAAGCTATTTATGACAGACTGACAGCCAACATCATACTCAATGGGCAAAAATTAAACAGGAACAAGACAGAGTTGCCCACTCTCACCACTCCTGTTCGACATAGTACTGGAAGTATTAGCCATTGCGATTAGACAAGAAGAAGATATAAGAGGCATCCAAATTGGAAAAGAAGTAAAACTGTCCTTATTTGCAGATTACATAATATTGTACATAAAAAACCCTAAAGACTCCATCAAAAAATTATTAGAATCAATAAATGAATTTGGCAATGTAGCAGGATACAAAATCAACACCAAGAAATCTCTGGCATTTTTATACACCAATAGTGAAAGCAATGAAAGAGAGACTAAAAAAACAATCCCATTTACCATCACACCAAAAAAACTACGATACCTAGGAATAAACTTAACTAAAGAGGTAAAAGACCTCTACTCAGAAAAGTATAGGGCGTTGAAAAAGAGATAGAGGAAGACATAAACAGATGGAAGAACATACCATGTTCATGGATTGGTAGAATCAATATCATTAAAATGTCAATATTACCTAAAGCAATTTATAAATTCAATGCAATCCCCATTAAAATACCAACCGCATATTTTACAGACCTAGAACGAACTCTCCAAAAATTCATCTGGAATAAAAAAAGACCCCGAATAGCTGCAATGATCCTGAGAAAGAAGAACAAAGTAGGAGGGATCTCAATACCAGATATCAAGCTGTATTATAAAGCCACTGTTCTCCAAACTGCCTGGTACTGGCACAAGAATAGACATATAGATCAATGGAATAGAATAGAGAACCCAGAAATTGACCCGAACCAATATGCTCAATTAATATTTGACAAAGGAGGCAAGAACATACAATGGAATTGAGACAGTCTCTTCAATAAATGGTGCTGGGAAAATTGGACAGATATATGAAAAAAAATTAATCTAGACCACTAACACCATACACAAAAATAAACTCAAAACGGATAAAGGACTTAAATGTAAAACGGGAAACCATAAAAATACTAGATGAATACAAAGGCAATAAAATCTCAGACATATGCCAAAGCGGTTTCTTCACCAATACAGCCCCTAGGGCATTGGAAACTAAAGAGAAAATAAACAAATGGGACTTTATCAAAATAAAAAGCTTCTGCACAGCAAAAGAAACCATCAGCAAAACAATAAGAAAACTCACTACATGGGAGAATATATTTGCCAATGTTATCACCGATAAAGGTTTAATCTCCAACATTTATAGGGAACTCATACAAATTAACAAAAAGAAGACAAACAATCCAATCAAAAAATGGGCAAAGGACCTAAATAGACAGTTTTCAAAAGAGGACATTCAGAAAGCCAAGAGACATATGAAAACATGCTCAAAGTCACTAATCATCTGAGAGATGCAAATCAAAACCACAATGAGATACCATCTCGCACCTGTAAGAATGGCTATCATCAACAAATCGACAAATGACAAGTGCTGGAGAGGATGTGGAGAAAAAGGAACACTCGTGCACTGCTGGTGGGAATGCAGACTGGTGCAGCCACTATGGAGAGCAGTATGGAATTTCCTCAAAAAATTAAAAATGGATCTCCCTTTTGACCCTGTGATCCCACTTCTGGGAATATATCTTAAGAAACCAGAAACACCAATCAGAGAGGCCATATGCATCCCTATGTTTATAGCAGCACAGTTTACTATAGCTAAAATTTGGAAACAGCCTAAGTGCCCATCAGCAGATGAATGTGTTAGAAAACTGTGGTACATCTACACAATGGAATACTATGCCGCTGTAAAAAAGAAGGACTTCTTATCATTTGCAGCAGTATGGATTGAACTAGAGAACATAATACTAAGCAAAATAAGCCAGTCAATGAAAGAAAAATACCACATGTCCTCACTCATCTATGGATAATAATAACCATTATAAACTGGTGAACAAAAATAGATACAGAGACAGAGCAGCATCAAACAGACTGTCTGATTACAGCAACAAGGACAGGGAGGATTGGTGGGGGGGTAACAGATCAGCCAAGGGACTTTTATGCATGCATTTAAGCATAACCAATGGACACAAAACACTGGGGGTAGGGGAGGCGGGTGGAAGGGCAGGGGAAAAAAGAGATATGTGTACTAATCTTTGTAAAAGTGTATGTAATTAATAAAAAAAAATTGAAAAAAAATAAGAAACAAAAAGATAAGAAAGAACATAGACACACACACACACACACAAAAAAAAAAAATAAAAATGGCTACAAACAAGTACCTTTCAATAATAACTTTAAACGTAAATGGACTAAATGGTCCAATCAAAAGACACTGAGTGGCTGAATAGATTAAAAAAAACACAACATGACCCATATATATGCTGTTTACAAGAGACCCACGTCAGAATAAGGGACTCACAGAGACTGAAAGTAAAAGGATGGAAAAATATTTTTCAGGCAAATGGAAATGAAAACAAAAAAGCTGGAGTAGCGATACTTATATCAGACAAAATAGACCTCAAAGTGTAGGACATAACAAGAGATAAGGAAGGCCACTTCATAATTATAAAGGGAGCGATACCACAAGAGCATATAACCCTGATAAACATATATGCGCCCAGAGGAAAAATGGCAGCTGTATAAACGGACATGTCCTGCACCTTGTCCCGGAGCAGATCGAGTGAGCAGCTGAAATGAGTAACATCCTGCCTGAATTGGCACAGGAGATTCAGCTGTGAGTGACAGTTTTCAGCCCAGTAACCTTTGGCGATCGCGGTGCAGCCTCTTGTTGCTGAAATTTCTCCCAGAGCAGTGACTCTGTGGAGGAGACCGCGCCATGTTATCACTTTGTAATCGGGCATTTTCCCACCAAATCGCGTCGTAACGCAGGGCTTTTTTGACATTTTCTTGCCAAAATTAGACTTTCCATAAAATATTCATATCTTTCAATCTATTTGATATTTTTCTATGAAACTGTCAGTGTTTTAGTTTAAAAAGAGTTCTCTATTTATTTACTTTGCAAAATATGTGTTATTGCATTTTTTATGTACCCAAAATTATTACATTCTAGGTAAACATATAAAAAACACTCTTTCACAATCAAAATAATTTTATTTATACAAAATTACAATATTTTTTCAAAATTTTCAATAGATCTTGTAAAAAACTATAACCTAATAGTGCTTCACTGTGTGGTAGCATTTGAAACACTTTCCTTTGTACAGGGGTACATTACAAAACTTGCACATGTACCGCATTTCACTGCGTAGTTTATGAGTGGCACACACATGACAACGACGTAAAACATTTTTATTTTTGCCGGTTCCAACTAGAGGTTCCAATGTATCTTTCCTCATGTCCATTGACAGTCTCCCTGGTGGATACGATTTTACTCGTTTCCCACAAAAAATGTGTTAATGGTGTGAGTGGCTGTTATCACAAGCCTATACATCCAGGAATCCTGCAACAGAGGCACCCCAGGACCAGCTAGGAACCCAGGAACACCAAATCCTGCGAATATGTGGACTCAGACGAGCCCTGTGCCTTCTCAAGGAAAGATCAGATTTCGCAGAGATAAAGGAGAGAGAGGACTACATGACCAGAAACCCAGAGAAGAGAGGTCATGGGGAGACAAAAAAAGAGTCCACATATGAAAGAGAAACAGACATCACCAGAAAAGGAAGTAAATGAAATTGAGGCAAGCAACCTGTAAGAGAAGTAATTCAGAGAAATTGTCATAAGGTGGTTGAGAAGAATGGAAGACAAATTTTAAAATATGTGTAAAAGCCAAGAGGAAATGAAGAAGAACCAAGAAGAAATGAAAAGTGACATCACTGTTATAAAGAACTCAATAGAAAGCATCAACAGTAGACTACATGAAGCAGAGGATTGCATCAGTGAGATAGAAGACAAGGTAAGAAAAAATACCCAAGCAGAGCAGCTTCTAGAAAAAAAATTAAAAAGCAGGAGGAGAGCCTAAGAGAACTTTGGGACAATAGGAAAAGAAACAATATCTGTGTAAAATGGGTCAGAAGGAGAGGAAACTGAGTGAGGAATAGAAAGTTTATTTGAAGAAATAATGACAGAAAACTTCCCTGACATAGGGAAGAAAAAACTTGCACAAATCCAAGAAGCTCACAGAGTCCCAAACAAAATGAACCACAAAAGACCAATGCCAACACACATATTTAAATTGGCAAACACCACCAACAAAGTAAGAATTTTAAAAGTGGCCAGAGAGAGACAGAACGTAACCTACAAAGGATCCCCAATCAGACTAGTGACTGATTTCTCAACAGAAACACATCAGGCAAGAGTGGAATGAAATGAAATATACAAAGTCATACAGAGGAAGGGTCTGAATCCAATAATACTGTACCCAGAAAGGTTATCAACCAAAATTGAGGGTGAAATCAGGAGCTTCACAGAGAAAAATGGACTTAGGGAGTTTGTTACCACCAAACCAGCAATGCAAAAAATGTTAAAGGGTCTGCTGTAAAAGAAGAATTAAAAAAAAGGAAACGAAGAAGGAACACAGGGATAAAGAATAAAAATGGCGACAAACAATTATCTATCAATAATATCTTTAAATGTAAATGGATCAAATGCCCCAATCAAAAGACATAAGGTAACTGAGTGGATAAGAAAACATGACCCATATATTTGCTGTCTACAGGAAACCCACCTTAGAAAAGAAGATGCACACAGACTCATGGTGAAGGGATGGAAAAAGGTTTCTCAGGCGAATGGAAATGAAAAAAAAGCTGGGGTAGCAATACTTATATCTGACAAATTAGATCTCAAAGTGAAGGACATAAAAAGAGATAAGGAAGGCCACTTCATTATACTAAAGGGAGCCATTCAACAAGAAGAAATAACTCTGGTAAACATACATGCACCCAAATAGGAGCACCCAAATACATAAAAAAGCTTCTGGAGGATATCAAGGGAGAGACTGACAGCAATACAATCATAGTGGGGAATTTTAATACCCCATTATCACTATTGGACAAATCCTCTAAAGAAAAAAATCAGCAAAGAAACATCAATCCTAAATGACTCGCTAGATCAAATGGAATTAATCAACATCTTCAGAACACTTCACCCCAAAACCACAGAAGATACATTCTTCTCAAGTGCACATGGATCATTCTCAAAGACAGACCATATATTGGGTCACAGGCAAAGTCTCTTCAAATTCAAGAAGAGAGAAATCATATCAAGCATCTTCTCAGATCACAATGGCATAAAACTGGAAATCAACTACAATAAAAACAATCCAAAAAAATCAAACACATGGAGACTAAATAGCATGCTATTAAACAATGACTGGGTTACCACAGAGATCAAAGAAGAAATAAAAAACATCATGGTAACAAATGACAATGAAAACACAACAATCCAAAACCTATGGGAAACAGCAAAAGCAGTGTTGAGAGGGAAGTTATAGCTCCACAAGCCTACTGCCAAAAACAAGAAAAAATGATAATTACCTAAACCTACAACTCAAAGATTTAGAAAGAGAGCAACAAGAAAAGCCCAGTGTAAGCAGAAAGAAGGAAATAATAAAGATCAGAGATAAATGACATAGAGACCAAAAAAACATTACAAAAGATCAACAATACCAAGAGCTGGTTCTTTGAAAGGATAAACAAGATTGATGAACCTCTAGCCAAGCTCACCAAGAAGCAAAGAGAGAGGACCCAAATAAACAAAATAAGAAATGATAGAGGCGAAATAACAACAGACCGCACAGAAATACAAAGGATTTTTAATAATTATTATGAACAACTCTACTTCAACAAACTAGACAACCTCGAGGAAACAAACATATTCCCAGAAAAATACACCATTCCAAAACTCAATCAGGAAGAATCTAAAAATCTTAATAGGCCAATAACTATGGAAGAAATTGAAGCAGCAATAAAACAGCTTCCAGCGAACAAAAGCCTGGGAGCAGACAGCTTCACAGGAAGAACTAAACATTCAAGGAAGAACTAAAACCTATCCTCCTCAGACTATTCCAAAAAATTCAAAAGGAAGGAGCACTTCCAAGCTTATTCTACAAAGCCAGAATTACTCTAATACCAAAACCAGATAGAGACAACACAAAGAAAGAGAATTACAGGCAATATCTCTCATGAACATAGATGCCAAAATCCTCAACAAAATCCTAGCAAATTGGATCCAGCAGTACATCAGAAAGATCATACACCATGATCAAGTAGGATTTATCCCAGGGATGCAAGGATGGTACAATATCTGCAAATCAATAAACATGATACTTCACATAAACAAATTGAGAGATAAAAATCACATAGTCATATCAATTGATGCAGAAAAAACATTTGATAAAATCCAACATCCATTTTTCATAAAAACTCTCAGCAAGGTGGAAATAGAAGGTTCATTTCTCAACATAATAAAAGCCATATATGACAAACCCACAGCCAACATCATACTCAATGGGCAAAAACTAAAATCATAAGGGGTGCCCAAACCAGCTTGGGGCAGAGTGGAGAGAGAAGTTAGAGAAAGCTTTCAAGAAGAGGTTATGCTTGAGCTGGAGTTTTAGGGTGTGAAGATGTGTGTATGGTGGGTGGGTAGGGTATGTGGAAAAGGTAATTCTAGTCAGAGGAAAAGATATAAAACACCACGGCACATTTTAGTGTTGTTGGGACATGTGTGTGAGGGGATTGGGAGACAATACTGAGAGATAAGACAGATATCAAGGCCTTTAGATGCTAGTTTAGAGTTATCCCATAGAAAGCTGAGGAGTACTAAAAAAAACTTTAAAGAAAGAAATTAGATGGTAACATGCATTTTATTTCTCCGAAGGCAAGAGGGGTTACTATTAGGTCCAAACTTTAGTCGCCACAGATGCAAATACACTGATCACAAATCTCTGCATTGTGCCTGGTAGACAGAATCTTCATGATTAAATACTTACCAGAAAGATAAAGGGCTTTGTCCACCATGTACTCCTCAGCAAAGCGAATGTGACAAAAATTCTTTTTGCTCTTCCGAATAGCAATGATCTCTCCACACTGTTCAAACACTTCCACGATGATCTGCTCTGTCCCATTTTCAGGCAGGCCACCCACAAATACTGTTTTGCATCCCGGTGGTCGTTCTCGGGTTGCAGGAGGTGGAAGATCTAAATGTAAATGAAAAAGCATTTGAAATTAAAATGTGTCCTTGAGATAAACCTCTTTTAAATCTAACATATCCCAGAGATAACCTTACTGTCCCCACCAGACTTTGGCTGAAAAGTGCCAGAAGCAAGTGGCCCCAAGGTACTCATTTCTGCTCCACAGAAAATTGGTTGCATGAACCTGAAAATCATTTTATTCAATGGTTTGGTGCCCATAGTGGCTATAGGATATAGACTCAGACCTGTTTGTCTGTCCCATGCAGAGCTTTTCAGTTACGTTCTTTACTTTTGTTGTGACAACCAGCTATTCTTGACTTTCAGTAATTTTTATTAAGAGGACAGATGTTTGTGGGGGGAATCACACTTAGTTTAACCAGGGGTCCTCAAAGTTTTCAAACAGGGGGCCAGTTCACTGTCCCTCAGACTGTTGGAGGGCTGGACTATAGTTAAAAAAAAAAAAAACTATGAACAAATTCCTATGCACACTGCACATATCTTATTTTGAAGTAAAAAAACAAGGCGGCAAAAACATCCGCATGTGGCCCATGGGCCGTAGTTTGAGGACACCTGGTTTAAACTCTTTGTTTCAGGAATTCTCAGAACCAGGGCCCCTGAGACGAGGGTTTGTATAATTCAGTTTGTAGTTACCGTATTCTCTCTGTTCATCCTTACTGAAAGAACTGTTTTAGGATTAATTTGACAATGATGGGGTGAACATTTATAAAAATGGTTATAGATCTTCAAAATGATTTGATTGACAATGTTGCAATGTCAGCCAGAGTAAAAATGATCCTTTTAAGTTTTGTTTTTTGTTTTTTATACCAGTGAGCTCTTCCTCAAATTCCTTGATGTAGAAAGCTGAGGTCAAGAACCAACCATGCAGCATTTAGAGGAAACTATGAAAAAAGAAAAAGTAAACCCACCTGGGAAATCATTAAAGTGACATAACCTTGGCTATAGACTAAGGTGACCAGATTTTAACATTGGTAAAGCGGGACACCATTGACGGGGAGGGGGTGTCTTTTTATTATTATTATTACTTAAAATATTACAAAGAATAGTACATATGTCTCTTTCCAAAAATTGGGAATTTTTAAAAACACCGCGGGATGTGGGACAAATTGTTAAAAATTGAGACTGTCCCGCCAAAAGCGGGACATCTGGTCACCTTAGTAAAGACAGACATTATAACCTGCTTAATGAGACGATGCTCTCTCTGCTTTAAAAAATGGCCTTCCTACTCACTCATTTTATATATGAAGCCTGTTGTATCTTTCAGCTCCTTATTGCTATTTATATGTTGTAAAGCATTTTCCAAGCAAAATCCCACAGCTGACAGTCCCCAATACAAAGCATGACGATCTAGGGTTTTTCTAGTGTTGTTTTTGAATCTGCAAGGATTTATTTTGTGTAATCCATTCTCTCCACTTAGCTCTTAATATTAATTCTTCCAGATCAAGATCTGGAGAGCTCAACAACCAGTGATTAAAGCTCACATATAAAAATAAACCAGTCTCACTGTGGATTAAGTCCAGACCCCCACCTGGCTTTTATCTAAGTTAGCAAGTAGGTGATTTTGGAGCTTCCTTGGGTATCGGCATCTCTAGCTTTATCATTTTGCTACCGCTGTCTGTCTTATCAGTGTGGCTCAGAATAATCAGGCTCTCATGATGTTCTCTTTCCCTCTGTTAAGTCAATAAAAGGGGAGAGAGATCCAGGGAACTTACAAAGTTTCTGTTAATTTTTAAAACGTCAGTAATTTTAAGAACTCACTGTATTTTTTTTTTTGATCCATATGAGAAATTTAAAGAGAAAAAGAAGATAACCTAGTAAGCAGAAATCTGAAATGTCTTCGTCATGGACACTGGATAGGTTATAGTTTTAATCAAAAGGGGAAGATGAGGTCCAGAATCTCTTGAGAATTATGCTTCTTAGTTTTTAAGAACTGGAAAGAATTCTAGGTATCACACTTCCAGTGATTCTCAATTCTGGCAGCATGTTAGAATCAAGTTGGGAGTCAAAGAAACATACAGAAATGCTTAGGTCCCACTCTAATGAATCTGATGCAATTAGCCTGTAATGCAGCCTGTGTATTATTTTTTAAAAGCTTCTCAGGCAAATCTAATAAGTAGCTAGTATTAAAAACCACTGATGTGGTCGAAACTCTTAGTACAGAGCAAAAATCTTAGCTGAGTGAGGCGAAGTGACTCATTCAAGATCATCAAGTTAGATAGAAAGATAAAGAGCATGAACTTGGAGCAGACAAACCTGGATTTAAACTTTAATTTAATTACCTAGTGTCTGTATGACCATGGGATAACCTCTGAGACCTCATTTTTCATCTCTAAAATAAGGATACCTTATAAGGTTTATAGTAGGATAACTGATAATTTTTCTATATTGCATGTGGTACAATGCCTAGAACTTAATAGGTTCCCAAAAAATAGTAGTTACTATAGTGTTATTATTATTTATTATTATAGAACCCAGGTTTCCTAATTACCAATCTGGAGCTTCCTAAAGCCCTACCACAAGTCTGGAATAGAGTGGTAGCTAAGATCCAGACTTCTAAACTCACAGCTCCTTGCTTTATGCAGATCTTTAGAATTCGTGCAAGAGACTCAGCTCTCGCAGCCTCCCACTGTCTCCCCGTCCACCCCCACTGGTCATTTTCATCGTTCTGTAAGGTCATTTCGCAGTCGGGTCTAATTAGCATATTAACTCTTTATTACATAGGATGAGTTCGCTTTGTTAGGTCTACCTTTAGATTTGTTGAGAGGCTCTAAGGAATGTCTGTTTGCTGCTGCAGTTACATGTAACACTGCAAATACAAAGGGTCTTTTCCTTGACTACATTGGTGGGATTTAAAAATTCTGTGATGGCCTGGCCTGCACTGTCTCAGTAATGGAGCGTTAACCTAAGAACCAGGAGGTCACAGTTCAATTTGCAGTCAGAGCACATGCTCAGGGTGTAGGCTTGATCCCCAGTGGGGGGCGTGCTGGAGGCAGTTGATCAATGATTCTACCTTATCATTGATGTTTCTATCTCTCTCCCTCTCTGAAATCAATAAAAATATTTTAAAAATAAAAATTCTGATGAAGTTATCACCTATTTATTAGATGCTACGATTATCCAGTGGTGACTGTCTGCTAAGTAAATGGGCATAAAGGCTACTAAGAGTAGTGTTAAGAATGCTGGGGATTTATTTATTTTCATTGTGTAAATGTAGAAAGCCTCTTCGATAGCATTTGCTGAGATTTAGGTGTATGCCACCAAGCAAGGCAACAGGTTGTACTATTTTCCTTAATGGATAGTGCTTGTTCTTTAATTAACAGCCCAAAGCACTTTGTTGTCTGGCCCTGATTTTCTAATCCCACTGAAATACAGTGATCTGGGCATAGCAATGATAACTCCATAGGAGAGCAAATTCCAAGTGCTAAGCTATTAATCAGGTAATGTGATAAGCTCTTGTAAGACTCCAATCAACACTCTGGATGGAAAAGAAAACTTCCATGTAAAAAGATTCCAGATAGCTGGGAGTATAAAGAACTATAACTTCTGGTAATGGAAAAGGAGGAGCTTCTAGTAATTCTAATTACAACTAAGCACCTACTTTGGTTAGCTGTGAGGCAATTAGCACTAAGATCAGAGTCACTACTGATATTTAAGGCAAGCAGCAGCATAGAGTACCTATAAACTACTTGCATCTTGCTTTTCAAAGGAGCATCACAGATCACTCAACTGGTTTGCCAGAATTTTCATACTGTAAACCTTTGAGTAGATTTTATTAGATAGCCCCAAATTGAAGGCCCCCTAGACAATCAGCAGGGGTCACATATATTTTAGTGTAATCCCAACTGATTGGAAATAATCAGAAGGCTGATAAATCTTTATTAATGCTCAACTTACCCACTTCCTCAAGTTTTTAAAATAAAACCCATTCCTAGAAAACCAAAATGAAAGAGGTAGGCCTGTTTTAAGATGGTAAAATGAAAATAATTGCTCTTTTCTGACTTCTGGGTGCTTTCCCACATGCTGGGACACAGATACAAAGTGATATTCCACTATGTATTCCACATGCACTGTTATTTCACAGCAGACTAAAAATGTAACCTTATCCATATAGAACATCTATCAGCTGGAGTAAAAACTCTTGGAGAAATCGAGTTTTCTGGAGAGATGGTGCTGCCCTCTTATTCCACCAAATGAAAACTGCTAATTGAGAATGCAGTAAATCTCTGGTAGCCACCATTGGGGAGGGGGTGGAGTGGGGAGTAATTGTGTTTCAGAAAGCTTTCTTTTGCTATATCTCTGACTTCTGGAAATCAGGGGATTTTGCTTCTAGGACAATGGGGTACTCAGTCACCATTTATCTTTAGAAGATTGGTTCACAGTCAGCTCCAGTTTGACCCATCACATTTTTAGACCAGAACTGATTTTGCCTAGTCCAGATCAGAGGGCTTAAGTTACTCACCCAAGTTATCATGGTGATTTAGTGGTGGATATCTGAGATATGAAAGCAGGACTGTTTCACTTCAGGGTGTATACTGTACTGCCTGCTCCAATGAAGGTACAAAGATCTATGTGCTACTTACCAATTTCCCCTTGCTTTTCCTAGTACATTTTAGAGGCTTTTGCCTAGGTGAATAATTATTGTGGTGGCTACATTTTTAATGTCAAGAATCATATTTTTAGGTTCTTGGAAAGATGGCGGCCGGCAGGAAGATAAGGAGGAAGAGAGTGTGAGAGAGCCAGACAGCGATAGAGGAGTGTGTGGATGTGTGTGGTGTGTATGTGCACGAGTTAGGGGCAGTTAGATTCTGCAGCTCCCCTGAGGGGCTGCCAAACCGGGTAGTCTTAGATTGCAGAGCTCCGCTCCCAGCGTGAACACTCAGGGCGGTCAGTGCAGGCACTGAGACCAGACCATCCTGAGAAACAAAGCTGCTTGCGACTAGGATCCTGGCTACAGCACCACCCAGTCTGGTCTCAGAAGTAAACCAGGACCCTGCAACCACTGGGGACAGAGACCAGCGACCACAGCTATGGACCCACGGACACCAAGAATCCAGACATCCCAGCTGCAGATCTCTGTGAGTAACAGAGCCCATCCCCCTCCCTGCAGGCTCGCAGGCAGCTCGAAAGTACCTTATAGACACACCCCTTGCTCTGAACTTGAGCCTGGGAACTTGGGAAATCTGAGAAACTGTTCCCCACGCCACAGGGCGGGAATTTGTGCCTAGAAATGCACAAAGGCTGGGAACCTGCTCCCCGCCACATGGGAGGCTGGAATCTGTGCCTAGAAACGCACAGGCTGGGGACCTGTTTCCGCGGCAAGCGGCTGCAGGAATCTGTACCTAGGAACGTGTGAACACCGCAGGAATTGGTGCCTAGGAACTCTGAACTCTGGGAACTTGTTCCCCACAGCAAGGGTCCCAGGACCCTGAGTGTGCAGGCAGGAGGCAGCACTAAGCACCAGCGATTTGACTCTGTTTCTTACCACCTGCGCCTATGAGCTCTGACTCCCAGTGCATTCACACTAAGAGCCAGTGACTCCAATTCTTGGTGCTTGCACACAAAGGTACCCTGATTCTCAATGTGAGGCTGCATGAAGCAACAGAGACGCCAATACTGGATTCTTGAGGAACTCTGATTCCTGGCACATGCTAGAGGGCTCTGATTTTCAACACACTCTGGGGGGATTTCTGTTTCAGTGTGAAGCAGGTGGGGTCCCTGATTCTAAGTGCGCACACAAGGCCACATTGAGCACTGGCAACAGTGAATCTGAGTGAACTTGGTTCCCAACAACCTACAACAACCAAACATTTTAGTATTGGAGCTCTTCAACAATACTAAAGTGGTGAGAAGCTCCCACTGCAAGCTCCCACACAACTCAACATTTGAACCTTCTGGAGAAAGTCAGAATGGGAAGACGACACAATCCCCAGAGGAAAGAAAATGAGGAGCCACCAATAAAGAAAATTAGTGAAAATGAAGCATGCAACATGACAGAAAAAGAATTCAGAGAAATGATTGTACAATTCA